>CM053030.1:508799689-509009689 GCA_028564925.1 Lithobates sylvaticus
GAAATTTAGTAAATATTCTATGTGAAATGAAAGCAAGACCTTTTTTCTTTTAAGTTCTTTTTTCTTTTATTGCCTTTTCCGAGATGATTCCTAGGTTACTTTGGTCTCCTTCCGGTAATTTGTTTTCTTTAGATAGGATTCGTAGGCATTTAAATAGAACCATTCATATTTTTTTGGTTGCTTCCAACGGCTTATCCTATCGCCACATTGATTTGGAAGGCTTTATATCAGGTCTTTATAGATCAGATCTGGTACACTTATCTACGTAGGCCTAGATATTTTCAATGTTGGTTAACAGAATATTATCGAACAAGCCACAGTGTTTGGGGGGCCTCAGCCTTTTGTTAGTTCTGTTAATGTCAGAAATAGGCCTAGGCGTGAAATGCTTAAATATTTTAATTTCCTTATTCCTTTCTTTTATTTTTATTTCTGTAGAAACATACTCTTGGTATACTCTGAAATTATAACTAACTCTCGGTTTGGGAGACATTTCATCCATGCTTAGACCAAGAGAAGTTGTAATATCTCTATGGATTCAAATTCATGTTTTCACTTTGTCAGCATTAATGTAACCTTGATTACTGAACTTTATGTTATTGGATGATTATATCTATTGGATACTAATCTTTAATGGTTATATGTTACTTATACTGATAACAAAGAAAACTGCGCCACTAATAAGACCACCAAGGTCCAAAGTAGACCAAAACTCAGTGGTTAAAATGTCCAAAAATGAATATGGAAAACGGCAAATAAAAGTCTCTTATTGTGTCGGTGTCCTTAATAGGATAAATGAACCACCACCGTGCTCCACAACATAAGTGAATACTGGCACCAATTGGAAAGCCGCTTACCAGAGGGTAAGCACAAACAGCGTTTTGCTATAACCCAGCCGCGGCCTTTGGTATCCAAATTAGATTTTTGTAAGTACAACTTACTTTTTTTAATAAACCTATCTTTATTACGGTATAACGCTATGGTCCCCTTCTTTTTTGTATGACACACAATCTCACGGATCATATGATATACTGAGTCAAGGCATCCTGATCGCCCTGAGAAGGTTTCCTGGAGGGATCTAATTTGGATACCAAAGGCCGCGGCTGGGTTATAGCCAAACGCTGTTTGTGCTTACCCTCTGGTAAGCGGCTTTCCAATTGGTGGCGGTATTCACTTATGTTGTGGAGCACGGTAGTGGTTCATTTATCCTATTAACCTCCTTGGCGGTAACCCCGAGTCTGGCTCGGGGTCAGCTTTTTGTGCTGGGAGCGGTAACCCCGAGCCAGACTCGGGCTTGCGTTGCGGGATGCAGGGGGAAGTTACTTACCTTTTCCCCTGGATCCTGCGATGTCTCCCCGCTGTGTGAGCGAGCCGTCCGCTCGCTCGATTCACACAGTGCCGGGTGCCGCCGATCTCCGTTCCCTGTGACGTTACGACGCACGGGAGCGGAGATCGGCGCCAAATTCAAAAAAGTTTAAAAACACAACACATATACAATACTGTAATCTTACAGATTACAGTACTGTATACAAAAAATACACACCCCCTTTGTCCCTAGTGGTCTGCCCAGTGCCCTGCATGTCATTTTATATAATAAAAAGATTTTTTTTTCTGCCTGGAAACTGGAGATTGTCCATAGCAACCAAAAAGTGTCCCTTTATGTCAAAAGTGGTTTTAGACCAGCTAGAAAACACCGATAAAAAAATAAAATCACAATTTATCATCAAACAATAAATTTAATGACAGCGACTATTCTGCAACTGAGCAAATTTCAGTGTTTTTGATTTGATTACATTATTGAATCATTTTTATATATATTTTTATTATATTATAATTTATTATTTTGTGTTTCAAACTTTATCATACCCGGGATGTCTACTAGACTCTGGTTCGGACAGATTTAAGTGAGTTATTCATAAGAATTGCAGGCCTACAATATAAAAACGCCAAATTTCCATGCAAAATAATTGTACCGCTTTCAGCACTAAATTCCAGCCAGAATCATACCGCCAGGGAGGTTAAGGACACCGACACAATAAGAGACATTTATTTGCTGTTTTCAATATTCATTTTTGGACATTTTAACCACTGAGTTTTGGTCTACATTGGACCTTGGTGGTCTTATTAGTGGCGCAGTTTTCTTTGTTATCTTGTTTTTTTGTGTTTATCTCACTCATACTGCAGCCTATTTGTGTTTAATTTTATCATTGGTTTAGGGTCAGCACGGTTCTTTTTTTTAAAATTATTTATACTGATATTGGGGTAACACTGCAATTTTTTTTTCTTTTATATTATTTTTCTGTATTTTTTGGAAATAATAAAAATATTGCAAAAAATACATAAATAAATTAAATCATTTTGTCCAATTTCTTTAAGGTCAGCTTTCCTTTTGTTACCGTCTTCTTTTCTCAGCATTTTATTTTTTCACTAAACTATTTCTGTGTTTCTTTTTTCAGCTTGGGCGAGACTTAGTCAGCCTGTCTTTCTTATTTTATCCTCTGTGGCCCCAGCTGGTCAACTGTGCAACTTGAGATCAAGGCAATATTTCAGCACGGTATAGGCAGACAGTAAACATTTTGTGTGATTTGTTATAGTGGCGTATGCTCTGCAGCCCTATGTAATATAGATGTGTGAGGTTAATTACCAGATTAGCAGTGGAATACAACCGAGTATATATTTTAGAGGTTTAGTGAGAATGGTCAGTAAAGAAAATGTTTGCTTCTACTATGGCAATTCTGAATGTATCCTAATGCTGCAAAAGAACACAAATTATCAATGCAGTTGAAAAAAAAAATACTACAGTCCTTATACAATAGTATGATACATAAGGAGGAATGATACAATTATATTGTAAAAATATAAATAAAATAGTCCATTATTATATTGAAGAGAGTGTTGATGAATGAACAAACAATGGGAAATATTAAATAGTTTTTTCTATTTTTTTTTCTTTATTTTATCAAAAGATCACATTATACAGAATCATTCCACTGCATCTCCGGGAAAATATAAAAATTGATTTATCTTTTCATTACCACCCTAATGCTCCCTACCCCGCCTATCCCCCCAGCCCCACCACCCCCATTTTCACCTATTACTTCCAACTCTAAATGCTAGTCACCTCGCTATATCTTTTCGTCAGTTTATACCTCTTCCATTTTTCCCACCTATTTATAAATCCTTCTCTATTTCCTTCCCCACTATGTCTCAAATATTCCATGTTATATATCTCTTCTAATTTACTAAACCACTCCCTTAATTTGGGGCTTTCTATTTCTTTCCACTTTTTTGGTATCAGGCTTTTAGCAGCATTCAACAGATGGGGTATCATCGAATCTCTATATTGCTTTATTGGCATATCTACCCCGTGAAACAGGCACGTCCATGGCTCTTTGGGAATTTTTATGTTAGTAATCTCTTTTATATATTGTAAGATCTCCATCCAATATATCTTGATCTTGGGGCATCCCCACCAGATATGGGCCATAGTTTCCATCTCTCCACAGCCTCGTCAACACTCAGTCGTTTGCCCTATTTGATATCTCCCTGTTTTGTCTGGGGTTCTATACCACCTAGTTAAACATTTATAGTTCATTTCAACCATTTTAATATCAACCAATAAACCATGTACAAGTTTTAGATTTTTTCTTATTTCCTGATTCTTTCCTCATTTCCTCAGGTATGGATGTTTTAACATAGTTACATTGGTTCATCTTTGACCACTATACATTACTGTGTAAACGTTTTAGGCAGATGTGAAAAAATGCTGTAAATGAAGAATGCTTTCAGAAATAGAAGTGTTAATAGTTTATTTTTTATCAATTACCAAAATGGAAAGTAAATGAACAGAAGAGAAATCCAAATCAAATCAGTATTTGGTGTGACCACCCTTTGCCTTCAAGACAGCACCAATTCTTCTAGGTAGACTTGCACACAGTTTTTGAAGGAACTCAGTAGGTAGGTTGTTCCAAACATCTTGGAGAACTAATCACCGATCTTCTGTGGATGTCGGCTGCCTCATATCCTTCTGTCTCTTCGTGTCATCCCAGACAGATGTCACGATGTTGAGATCAGGGCTCTGTTGGGTCCAAACCATCACTTCCAGGACTCCTTGTTCTTCTTTACCCTGAAGATAGTTCTTAATCACATTGGTTGTATGTTTGGGGTCGTTGTCCTGTTGCAGAATACATTTGGGAGAAATCACACACCTCCCTGATGGCATGGCATGATGGATAAGTATCTGCCTGTATTTCTCAGCATTGAGGACACCATTGATCCCAACTAAATCTCCAACTCCATTTGCAGAAATGCAACCCCAAACTTGCGAGGAACCTCCACCATGCTTCAGTATTGTCTGCAGATACTTATTATTACCATAGAAAAAAGGTACCCCCCAATGTATACACAGGGACTTTAACCACTTCAGCCCTGAAAGATTTGGCTGCTCAATGACCAGGCCATTTTTTTTGCGTTACGGCATTGCGACGCTTTAACTGAAAATTGCGTGGCTGTGCAACGTTGTACCCAAACAAAATTGATGTCCTTTTTTTCCCACAAAAAAATTATTTTGGTGGTATTTGATCATCTCTGCGGTTTTTATTTTTTGCGCTATAAGCAAAAGAAGAGCGACAATTTTGAAAAAAACACAATGGGAGTTATTTACTAAAGGCAAATCCACTTTGCACTGCAAGTGCACTTGGAAGTGCAGTCGCTGTAGATCCATACATAATTTTAGCTTGCATGTGATTGAATGATAAAATCAGAAGAGCTTCCCCCCATTTCAGATCTTCCCCTCAGATCTACAGCGACTGCATTTCCAAGTGCACTTTCAAGTGCACTTGTAGTGCAAAGGGGATTTGCCTTTAGTAAATCAACCTCAATATCTTTTACTTTTTGCTATAATAAATATCCCAAATGTAAAAAAAAAAAAGTTTAGGCCGATATGTATTCTTCTACATATTTTTGGTAAAAAAATCGCAATAAGCATATATTGATTGGTTTGCACAAAAGTTATAGCGTCTACAAAATAGGGGAAAGATTTATGGCATTTTTAGTTTTAAATTTTTTATTGGGGATGGCGGTGATCTGCGATTTTTATTGGGACTGCGATATTGCGGCGGACAAATTGGACACTTTTTTAGACATTTTTGAGACCACTGACAATTATACAGTGATCAGTGCTATAAAAATGTACTGATTACTGTATACATGTCACTGGCAGGGTAGGGGGTTAACACTAGGGGGTGATCAAGGGGTTAACTGTGTTCCCTGGGTGTGTTCTAACTGTAGGGGGGTGCGACTGACTAGGGGAGGAGAGAGATCGGTGTTCATACTTAGTATGAATACAATATGTCTCTCCTCTCCCGAGAGAACTGGGATTTGTGTGTTTACACACACAGGTTCCAGTTCTCGCTCTGTCAGGAGCGATTAAGGGTGCCCGGCGGTGATCGCGCCCGCCGGGCACTCGCATCGGCTTCGGGCACACGCTTTGGGCGGGCGCGCCTTCTACAGCTTCGTAAAGGGCTGAAGTACAGTTACGGTGGCTCGCCCAGGGGAACCAACCTGAAGCCATTTATTATCAATCAACTGTGTTTACTCTTTTTAAACCATAATGGCAACAGAAACTACCCAAATTACCCTGGTCAAAAGTTTACATACCCCAGTTCTAATACCGTGTATTGCCCCCTTTAACATCAATGACAGCTTGAAGTCTTTTGTGGTATTTGTGGATGAGGCTCTTTATCTTCTCAGATGGTAAAGCTGCCCATTCCTCTTGGCAAAAAGCCTCCAGTTCCTGTAAAGTCTTGGGCTGTCTTGCATGAACTGCATGTTTGAGATCTCCCCAGAGTGGCTCAATGATATTGAGGTCAGGAGACTGAGATGGCCACTCCAGAACCTTCACTTTATTCTGCTGTAGCCAATGACAGGTCGACTTGGCCTTGTGTTTTGGATCATTGTCATGTTGGAATGTCCAAGTACGTCCCTTGCGCAGCTTCCTGGCTGATGAATGCAAATGTTCCTCCAGTATTTTTTTTATAACATACTGCATTTATCTTGCCATCAATTTTGACCAAATTTCCTGTGCCTTTGTAGCTCACACATCCCCAAAACATCAGTGATCCACCTCCGTGTTTCATAGTAGGAATGGTGTACCTTTCATCATAGGCCTTGTTGACTCCTCTCCAAATGTAGCCTTTATGGTTGTGGCCAAAAAGCTAAATTTTGGTCTCATCACTCCAAATGACTTGTGCCAGAAGGTTTGAGGCTTGTCTCTGTGCTGTTTGGCGTATTATAAGCGGGATATTTTGTGGCATTTGTATAGTAATGGCTTCTTCTGGCGACTCGACCATGCAGCCCATCTTTCATCAAGTGCCTCCTTATTGTGCTTCTTGAAACAGCCACACCACATGTTTTCAGAGAGTCCTGTATTTCACCTGAAGTTATTTGTGGGTTTTTCTTTGTATCCCAAACAATTTTCCTGGCAGTTGTGGCTGAAATTTTAGTTGGTCTACCTAACCGTGGTTTAGTTTCAACAGAACCCCTAATTTTCCACATCTTGATTAGAGTTTTCCCGCAGATACTTTGACAATTCTTTTGCTTTCCTCCATGACTCAGAATCCAGAAATGTCAGTGCAGTACTGGATGAAAGATGCAAGGGTCTGTCAGGAGTCCAGAAACGTATTGACCTTTTATACACACACACTAATTACAAGCAAACAGATCACAGGTGAGGATGGTTACCTTTTAATAGCCACTGAAACCCATTTGTGTCAACTTGTGTGCATGTTATCAGGCCAAAATCACCAGGGTATGTAAACTTTTTGTTGGGTAGTTTCTGTTGTCATTATGATTTAAAAAGTGTAAAGACAGTTGGTTGATAATAAATGACTTCAGCCAAACACTAACTATGAGTGAAAAAAAGTTTTTGTGTTATTCATATTCTCTCAAAAATGGCCAAGAAACCATAAATTCTGCCAGGGTATGTAAACTTATGAGCACAACTGTAGTTAGTCAGGTTGAAAAAAGTCTATCTAGTTCAACCGATGAAAAAAAAAAAGAAAAAAAGATAGATATGAGGTGAGAAAATAATATAAGGTTTTAGTGATTGGCTTTATGGATTCGAAATATCCCTTTCTATAAGATATTCCTTTTTTAAACAAAACAAAAAGAAATGAAAGCTTTGTGTTTGCAGCCGACTATCATGTTAACTTGCATATTATGCAAGCTGTAAATAATGCAGAAGTTGTGTTTGCAGCTGCTACCTGCCATCTCAAGAAGTTCACATAATGAAATTCATTCCCTATTCTTCCTTTTTTTGCGTCAAGACAATACAACAGACCCAATTTATTCCCGCTCATTGCCCAGCTACGGAGGTATGTGTATGCCGGAGATACTGTAGTTGATTAAAATTTAGTTTGGCCCATCTGGAGATCTTGAAATTTCCATTATCTTGTTGGTCATTCCTGGTTAGGAGACGCAAGATGCATAGTGAGGAAGCAGATAAACTGAATTTAGCTGTAATAAAATAGCTGGAAAAAAAATCGCATTTGTTTTTTATTAATTATTATTAAGAAAAATAAAATGTATACATATCATTATTTCCAACCCAAGTCCAAGAAAATTCTATTTTAAAGAGAGGCAGTTGCTTTTCTAACCCATGAAACATATACTCATAATATGAAAAAAAAAATCATACCCATGTTATATGCAAAAAATTAAAGGCCAAATCCAGCTTGGGCCTAAATTCATAAATTCCAGGATCTACTGCTGCCTGAAATAAAACAACAACTCTAGATGCTATACTCACATAGTTACATATTTTGTCAGGTTGAAAAAGACACAGATAAATCTAGTTCAACCAATATAAAAAATAAAAATAAAACATATAGACAACTTCCATATATACAATACTTTAACCACAGTTGATTCAGAGAAAGGCAAAAAAAAAAAAAAAAAAAATTTGAATATTCGAAAATTTTGAAATTGGTAAATCTGAAAATCCAAAATTTCGGAAATTCGAAAAATCTAAAATCCCAAAATTCTAATATAGTAAATTAGGAATGAGAATTCAAAAATTCTAAAACCTGAAAATTCGAAAATCCGAAATAATAACTAACTAATAATAACTTAACTATTACTAACTATTAAATTATAGGTATTGGAATTTACCGTACTTTCAAATTTGGCTGTTAGAGAATGTAACAAATACGAATTTATTCAAAGTTACAAATTATAAGAAATAACGAATGCCGTATCTAAATGAATGGAATGTAACAAATTAATAATAATAAATAACAATAATAAAAACGTTTTATTATCATTATTAATTCATTTTGTTCCATTTGTTCAGATGTGGCATTCGTTATTTCAGATAATTCGTAACTTCGTATAGATTCCTTACGTTGACTAACAGCCAAATTTGAAAGAAAAATCCAATACCTATAATTTAATAGTTTGTTATTATTAGTTAGTTAATTATTATTTAGAATTTTCGGATTTTCTTTCTTATTTCCAAATTATTAAATATTCAAATTTACGGATTTTCGAATTTTCGAATTTACGAATTTTCAAATTTACTTTTTGTTTTAAATTTTAAAATTTACGAATTTTTGAATTTACAATTTTTTTAAAATATTCTAATTTACGAATTTTCGAATTTTTTAGCATTTTTGAATTTTACAAATTTCAATCATAACGAATGACTCGAAAAACTGAAAAAAAACTAATGAAAAGAAAACGAACAAATCTTTCGGCAGTGCACATGTCTACAATAAGGTATGAACCAATTTGCTCCAGTAGGAAAAAAAATCCTTCCTGATCACCTAGGGAGCAATTGGGTATTCCCTGAATCCACTACCCTTGGTCAACCAACCAAAACTACCCCTGGTTCTACCAATAGAAAAAGAAAAAAAAATACATCTCTAGCGTTGTGCCCCACAGACCCACCAATTCAGCAATGCATCACCACTCCTCTTCCAAGGTGAATGAAAACCAGCAGCACTTCACCTATTTCCCCAGGGGGTCAAGGCACAACCCCAGCCATTTATACTTACAGCAGATTGGAGCAGAGAGTGGATCCTTGTCATTACATGCATACCTTCATACATTAGAACTGGAGAAAGAGGGACACCCTGGAGGGGAATTAACTTGCACCCCCACAATAGTCTTTAGTTGCTGTGGAATGAGTGAAAATCTTATAAACCTAAAGGATAATAATAAAAAAAAAAAAGTAAGATATATATTCACAGAAGGCCAACACTATTAGTGATTATTACATTTGGTACAAGTTGTCAATTTATGCATGTCCCCATTTCTCTTTAGCACACTTGGAAAAAACTTACCTTCGCACTTGATTCAGCAAACCTTTTGCTTAAGAAAGCATCCATGTTGGGTCTTCTTCATCCTGTGCTTGTATGCCGCAGCCCTATTCATTCCTATGGAGGGAGCAGCGCTCTACAGGACCACATGAAGCAGGGATGTTTTCTGAAAGCAGTGGGCCTGTGTGCCAGATTATAAATTGGGCCCCCTGGCTTGTGAAAAATGAATTGCAGTGTGTTTCTTTTTTTTTTCTTTTTTTTTAAACTTTATATTTTTATTAATCATTTTCAATTTTACAACATAAGCATCATACATAACATAAAATGTTCTTACATCTATACTTTGTCCAAATATCAATACAGTAGGTAGTTAAACCACTCATCCTCTAATATTCTGGGAGAAGAGTAGGGGGAGTACAACTATTTTTGCCAGGAAGGAGTAAACACAATACAGTGTAAAAAGAAGTGTGATAGCACGAACAAATTGTTGCTCCAACATGTATATCCTCTCCCTCTTCCCAAATAACACAATCTGTTTACTATTTCCCCCACATTTATTCATTCACATAGCTTACCCATTCACATCACACATCTACCTTCACGCATGTCTCTTTGTATAGTTCAAATTTATTCTTCTATTTATTATGTGTCTATTTTCTTTTTTTCACACCAAGTTTTCCACAACCTTTCAAATTTATTAATACTCCCCTGTCTTATATAAAGTGTTTTTTCCTTTAATATCATACTATTCACAGCTTGCTCCCATTCTCTACTACATGGAGGGGTGGGCGACTGCCATCTCTGGGCTATAAGTTTACGCGCCTGAAACAGACATCTCAAAATTGCTATATTAGTGTCATTAGGTCTTCCTTTCCCAGCCATCCATCCTAGTACACAAATCTCAGGTTCTGTCTCAAAAGAGACACCAAAAACCTGAGTAATTGTTTCCACTACCTCCAGCCAATAGCGATGCAGCTTGGGACATCTCCAAAACATGTGTATCATGTCTCCCTCCATTCTTCTACACCTTGGGCAGGAGGGGTCTATTCTACTACCAAAGCTAAAGAGCTTTTTCGGGGTAAAGTAGGCTCTGTATAGAAGGAACAAGTGCGACATCTTTTGAGGTGGAGAGAGAGAAACCCATGGAGCTAGTTCAAGGATCCTGTCCCATTGGTTATTTGTGATGTTAACCCCCATCTCTTACCCATTTATCTCTAGAGACAAAGGTATGCTGGCCGCCCCTGGCTTCTTTATGTAGGATCAAGTATGTCCCTGAGGTCAACCCCTATGTTGATTCTGTTTGCACTATTCTCACTAGTGTCGTCGATATATTACCCCATTCTACTGGTGAGTCCTTGAATTGTAGTGTAAGTGCATGTCTCACTTGGAGGTACCGAAAGAAAGATTTCCTCGGTATTAAAAACTCCGCTCTGAGCTCTTGGAATGTTTTTAGTTGTCCATTAGTAAAAAGCTGATGTAGATATTTTATGTCTCTTCGTTCCCACTCCCTGATTGGTCCTATTTTTTGTATCTCTCCCAAATTATTGTTCTTCCACAGTGGTGAATATTCCGTATAGCCTCTACATCCCAGTATTCCCTTAGCCGCTACCCATACCTTGTTCATTAGGTCGAGGGTAGGGATTCCCCATATCACCGTACCCGCTTCCATAATTTCAACAGTTTGTCTATTTAGGAATACCTGGAGCAGATTTCCACCCGCCCCAGTGCCCCTCATATATTGTAATTGGGATGCTAGGAAGTATCTAAACAGGTGTGGGATTGCCGCTCCCCCTTCATTGGTCGGGAGTTGAAGGATTTTTAGACTGATACGCGCCACACTACCCTTCCATATCAGTTCTCTAAATATAGTATCGAATCTATTGAACCATTTTTTATAAACCCATACCGGGGAGTTGGCTAAAATATACAAGGCTTGTGGGAGAAAAATCATTTTAATAAGATTGCACCTGCCCATCGAAGAGAGAGGGAACCTCTTCCAGATCCTAGTTTTCTCTTTGAACCTGGTCAACAGAGGGGCCAAGTTATTTACTATATAGGCTTTGGGATCTCTCGTGATAGTAACCCCCAGGTACTTCATCTGGGTTACTACTTGCAGTCTACTAGCTTCTTGAGGTAGTGGACTGCATAGGGGGTCCACTGGCAATAAAGTGGATTTTCCCCAGTTAATGTTTAAGCCCGAAAATTCACCAAATTCGCTGATTTTACACATGGTTTGTTTCAGGGAGTTCTGCACATCACCAAGGAGTACAAGTAGATCGTCTGCAAATAGGACTACCTTTTCCTCTTCCAGGCCTCTTATAAACCCCCTAATCTCTATACAAGAGCGGAGAGATATAGCCAGGGGTTCAATTGCAAGAGCAAACAAGAGGGGGGATAAAGGGCATCCCTGCCTCGTCCCCCTTAATAATCGAAACCCTGCAGAGTGTGTATTGTTAATCCTCACCCTAGCTTCTGGTGTTTTGTACATAATTTTTACCCATTTAGAAAATATTGTCCCTATTTGGAACTCACTCAGGGTCCACCATAAATAGCTCCATTCCAATGTGTCAAAAGCTTTAGCGGCATCTAACGAGAGAATGGCTCTATGTCCCTCGTCTTCCGTTGGGATTTGTAAGTTTAGGTGTACTCGTCTGATGTTTATGTTAGTTGATCTACCAGGAATAAATCCTGATTGGTCAGGATGGACTAGGTCTTCTATCACCCCGTTCAATCTGGACGCCAAGATCTTTGCCAAAATCTTGGCATCCAGATTAAGCAGGGAGATAGGTCTATACGATGAGAGGTCCAATGAGTCCTTGTCTTCTTTTGGTATAACAATTATAGTTGACTCCCTCATAGAACGGGGGAGTTCCCCTTCAGCCAGCGCCCAATTGAGTGTCTTCAGCAGCTCGGGAAGCAAGACGTCTCCAAAGCGGCGGTAGACCTCTACCGGTAGACCGTCCGGCCAGGGAGATTTCCGGGTCGCCATTGCCTGTACCGTATGTTGTATCTCTTCTAATGTAATAGGAGCATCCAGTTTGCTCTTAGCATTTTCAGAGAGACGGGGAATAGTCAAGTCTTTGAAGAAAGTTCCCATTGAACCGTCCATCTCTTCCTGATTAGAGCTATAGAGATTTTTATAATACTCTTTGAAAGAGTCCACAATTTCTGGGGTATTGGTAGTTATTCCCTTCGTGGGCGTATTAATCATTGGCACTAGTGATGAAGGAGAGTTAACTTTTACCAATTGCGAAAGCATCCGACCTACAGATTCCCCTTCCCCAAAACGAACTTGTTTTTGGAATATATATTTCTTTTCTGCTTTCCCCATCATTATCCAGCGATAGACCCGTTGTGCCTCTGTCCATGCCCCAAGGTTCCCCGCTGATGGATCTTTAATAAATTGTTCTTCTGCATGTGTCACACTTTGTGCTGCCTCCACCTCCCTTCTATTAGACTCTCTCTTGATTGCTGAGATCTGTTGGATCAGAAGACCCCTAAGAAATGCCTTTAAGGTGTCCCAAATGACCCCCTGTGATGCTGTTCCATTGTTTATGTCTATGAACTCTGTCATAGCCTTTGTAACTTCCTGTGAATCCCCAATAAGTTCCAGCCAAGCTGGACTAATTTTCCACTCCCGGGGTTGATTTTCCCCACCAATCTCCACAGATATTGTCATTGGGGAATGATCCGAGAGACCCGTCGGCATATATTTGGGGCCGCCAGATATAATAATTGCCTCATCATTCCCCAGTGTCCTATCTATTCGAGAAAGTGTGGAATGTGTGGAGGAAAAACATGAGTAAACCCGATCTCCCGGATTGTGTAGTCTCCATAAGTCCCTCAGGCCCATTTCTCCCATTATATGAGCGAGTCGTTTATCCACTAGGCCTCTCCCTTGATTTGATTGCGGGAATCTATCTATATCATGGTCTATGACCATATTGAAGTCTCCCATCATGAAAATCGGGATACTAGGTTTATCCAGCACAAATTCTGCTAAATCATAGAAGATGTCCAGTTTGAAAGGTGGAGGTATGTACACACTGGCTAGGACAAAGGTCTTATTCTCTACTTTGCAGTACAAAAAAACGTATCTCCCAGATTCATCAATCTTATTCTGGAGACAGGTAAATGTTACGCCCTTCTTAATAAAAATACTAACCCCCCTTGAGTAGGGCGTGTGAGTAGAATGGTATTGAAATTGAAAATCCCTCCACCCCAAGTGAGATAGAGAAATACTTGAGAAATGTGTTTCCTGTAAACACAGGATAGAAACCCCATGTGCTCTTACTGTGTTCAATACTGCTGCCCTATTCCCCAAGTCTCCTAAACCCCTTATGTTCCAAGAGCAAAGTGTGATAGCTTTCTTTTTTAACCGTGTATTACTAACCATATACGTGAGATTGTCTATTTATTGCAACTCTATAGACTCTACCTTCATTTTGTTGTGTTTTAATTTTTTTAAGTTCCTGTGTTAACCTATTAATATCGTGACAGTAGTAAAAACGTGTATTACTCAAATGATTCAAGGTGAACAAGTGTGTTTGGTACCTATCTTCCCCATTGGAGACATACTTCTTCCACACAACCCTTCCTATTACCCATTCAAACCATCCATTCGTACCTACCCCCCTACTAATCCATGCATACATTCTATCTTCCTCCACTTTCTTCCTCCCTGCCTTCCTAGGCCTACCCGGGGACTTCCTATTGTGACCTATCCATGCATTCAACATACTTGATTCATTCCCCTTGCCCCCTCCCATATCCCTCCCTTCTCCCCTCCCTGCCCAATCCCCCTCACCACCACCACCAACAGAAAAAAAACTCACAACAAAAACATAAAAATCTTGAGAACATTTTGCAAGGTCCCTCCAACAAAAAGAAATTGGGGGTATCTTGCTCACTGCTCCCATCCTTCCGTACCTCTCTCCCCTCCTCCCCTTTTCCTTAGGACAAAGCAATTGAAGAATAAAAATAGAAATTAACCTTCCCACCCACCTGGAAGGTAGCTAAGAAAACATTTTGTTATATAAAATAATCACAATCAATAACCCCTCCTTTATCCTGTTTCATTGTATGTGGTTAGCCACTCATTCACCCCTTCTGGAGTATCAAAAAATTTAGTCCCCCCACTAACTGTTAATCGTAATCTAGCCGGGTATATCAATGCATACACTATGCGTGCCTGGCGTAGTTTACGTTTAATTTCAATGAATCTGTCTCTTCTCTTCTGCAATTCCGGTGAAAAATCCGGGTATACAGATATCCTAGCGCCATTATACATCATATTGCCCATTTCCCTTGCCCGACGCATAATGGTCACTTTATCGTTAAAGTGCAATATCTTAGCTATTAGGGGTCTGGCAGGGGAACCGGGTTGAGGAGGTCTTGCCGGGACTCTATGTGCCCGCTCTATTGAAAAGAAGGGGGAGAATACTTCTAGGCCCATTGTATCCCGAAACCACTTCTCCAGGAATCCTACTGCATCTACACCCTCACTGTGTTCTGGAATCCCAAGTATTCGTACATTTTTTCTCCTTATCCTGTTTTCCATCTCATCTATCCTAGTCTCCTGCCTACTTAGTTGTCCTCTTATGGCTGCCAGTTCTTTTTTAAGGGGATCCAAGTCATCCTCTATTAGAGCAACTCGTGTCTCTAGAGCTGTGTTCCTTTCCTGTGTAGTTTGTATCTCATGTCTAACTAGTAGAAGATCTGCTGGTATTGATTTTAATTGGGCCGCCATTCCAGTTAGGGAGTCTCTACATAGGTTGACCGCCTGCAAAACCTCGTTTAATGATGGCTCGGTGTGGGTTGGGTTCCCCTCCCCTGCTGATGCCCCCTGGGCCATTTCAGATCTCCGGTCCTGACCTATCCCCCCTACTTCCACCGATATTGGTGGCTGGTTTTGCCCTGCAGTATGACTCTGCCCCTGGCCCTGGCTCTTTCTTATCCCCGATGTCCCTACTTTAGGTTGAGCTTGTTGGTTTTGTGGGTTGCTTTTAGGGGGAGTCTGGGAAACTTGGCCAGGAATATGAGCGAATTTTTCAAGCTTAGCAGCTGCTTGGTTTGCTTGGCTTGCAGCTTGGCTGGCCTAAGTAGTGCGTTGACTTGGCATATTTTATCCTAAAAAATAGTTTTGAAGATAGGATTGCACCCTTTTCCCCCTCAAGGGAGAAAACCAAGAAGCAAAGGGGGGGGGGAAAGGGGGAAAGAGAGTGAAAATACCCCCCCCCCACAGCAGAGGGGATATTTACAGTAGTAGAATGTTGCACAGCAAATTACCCAGTATACCAAAATATGAGCCTGAGAGTAATCTCCTATCCCCCTATACACAGTTTTCAATGCCTGGGAGTCCAGTTATTCACTTATTGTGATGGCAGTCCAATGTTCTCCCAAACTCAGAGGAGGAGGGGGAGGGAGACGAAACTGGGCCTTTAACAACCTGAGGGTAGCGAGCAAAGCGTGGGTATAGTAGGTTATTAGCTCCACACAGTCCAATCACTTGATTTTTTATAGACGTCCAGTTTTGCATCAAATGGGGGTGCAGACTCTCACTTCTACTACCCCTATATCCTCGATTAGTTCCTACCACGCTTCCTTTTAATCCACGTCCAGATCAACCCCTATAGGATTTAGTTTTTGTTTATTTAGTGGCTCAGGATGACAGTAGGCAGTCTTTAAGCACAGAATGGAGAAACTGCATAAGTTCTGGAGTAGAGTGTACACGATTGGTTAAAGTTGTGCACTGAAATGCCCTAATTGCTTTAAATCAAGTTTTATATGGGTAAAAATGTCCGGTGGGCAAAGGTATATAGTATATAAATATGCGGATAAGTAGTCCTCCAAAGTGTCGGGTCTGTCGTCCGGCCGGGATATGCGGGGAGGGGGGGGGGGTCAGGTAATTCGTATGGACATATGAAAATCTGTCTCCTCTGCCCTGTCCCCCTTCACCAACAGTTCTTTTCAGCCCTGCTCTGGCGCACCCCACACTCACCACACCGCACGCCTCTCCACACGCCTCTCAAGTGTTCCGTCACTTCACCTCCAGCAGGCTTCTCTGTAGCACGGCCACGGTATTCCTTAGTGCTTTGCTGAGGGCATCGCGCTGGTCCTCCAAGCCGGCCCCACTGCTTCCGGGTCGCAAACACACGAGGGTAAGGGGGAGAACGACAGGCGGGTTGAGACGCCACTCAGCTCCACATGGGCTCACAGGACCCGCCTCCCGGAGGATCAGGACGCCGGGTACAGCGAGGGGAATGGAACAGCCAGTAAGGTCCTATAAGGTAGGGCTAGGTCCTGGAAGGAGGTACACTACACAGCCCCAAGAGACCGCATCCACCTCCTCTCGAGAGGGTTTTGTCTGTTTCCTTGCTGTCCTCACGGAGGCTATACTCCTCGGACATCAGCTGGAGCCGTTACCCGCATTATTTCATGTCAACCAGGAGCGGAGGGGAGAGATCAACACACACCTTCACTCACTCACATCCTCTTCCAACCGGTCACGCCCCCTCCAATGTGTGCTAAAGCCTTGCAGTGTTTTTTTAATTGCGCTAAATATTGTGCATGGCTCAAAGAGGTGTTGACTTACAGAGTATATACTGAGGCAGTGTTGAATAGGCAATGTACAATAGGGGTGCTGAATTTAATTGTAGCATCGATGCATCACGATTCAGCAGTCCACGATGCGGCATCAATGCTGTGACTGGCATAATTGATTGTTGGGTGATGATGTCATCCACGCGCCACGCCGTGCCCTGCCTCTCTTTTCGAACTGAGTCACGCCTCTCTGAACAAGGCGTAAGCAGCCAAAAGGAGCCATGGGCATTATCCGCTCCCTCTTTTTCCACCTCCCGCTGATGTCATCCCTAGCTGCTCAGCGTCGCTGTGTTGCAAGCTGCTGCGGGAGACCCGAGTCCCGGAATACAGGATGCTCTTGTCCTCCTGTCACTCTCACAGACTGTCATTGGGTACTATGTAAGGACATTACCTCCTACGGATCTCTTTCTTTCTATTTAAAAATAGCTATAAAATAACTGTAATTTACCCAAGGTTATCGTAGCAATGGCAAGTAGGTGCAGAACTGTCAGCTTCATATTTCATCTAGCATTGTGTTTCTCTGAACTCTGTATCACTACTGACCCCTGAACTCTGCTTTACTTATCACTCTTATTACTAAACGATGCACCTCTGAACTTTTCATCATGTACTACAGACCTCTGTGTCACTTACTACTGACCTCTGAACTTAGCCTCACTTACTACTGACCTCTGAACTTTGCATCACTTACTACTGACCTCTGAACTCTGTCATTTACTATTGATCTCTGAACTCTGCATCACATACTACTGAACCCTGTGTCACTTATTACTGACCTCTGTATCACTACTGATCTTTGAACTCTGCATCACTTACTATTGACCTCTGAACTCTGTGTCACTTACTATTGATCTCTGAACTCTGCATCACTTACTACTGAACTCTGCATCACTTACTACTGACCTCTGAACTCTGTGTCACTTACTATTGACCTCTGAACTCTGCATCACTTACTACTGACCTCTGAACTCTGCATCACTTACTACTGACCTCTGAACTCTACTGACTCATCAAGATGCTGCAGTTCTGGCTTGTCTTTTCATTGGAAGAGCTAGCTAAATCACAGCCAATCACAGCCCTGCTACGTGGAACATCCCCTATCTCCAATATTTCCCCTCCCCACCCCCTACTCCCTGCACTGGCCTTTAGCACCACCCCCAGCATAATCAAACACCACATCAATTGTGACACTGACTGCAGCATGTCGGCGGTCTAATGCGGGGACCCGAATCGGAATGACCCGCAGCATATCCCTCACGAAGCGGCTGTTCGAGACAAAGAGACAAAGACGTGCTCCTACCCCCAGGAGATCTAAGGGCTTCATCAAAGGACATTGTTTGGCAGCCAGGGGAGACCTCCTGGAGCCCCAGAGCCCTGGAGACGTGGATACGGAGAAAGATCCTCAGAAGGAGCAAACACAGAGGAAACGCGTTTTTTTTTTTTTTCTTTTTGTGTACCCTTTCCCCTTGCATCTTTTTCCCTACTGGCAAAACGCTCAAGTACATATAAGTGATATGAAGAATTTGCATATGGTATATGGTAAATCTAAAGCCAGTAATGCCTGAGTAAATGGGGAGTCATAGACACACTGCTAAGTACCTGCATGTAAAGAATACTTAAAACCCATACCGACAATCTCCGCCATAGCAAAATAGAACTACGGGACAGTAGGTTAAAACTCTGATTAAGTCTGGACCTCGGCCACGTTTTTCAATTCATCTCACAATGAAAACAACCAGACTTATTTCAGGCCGAAAAAGGTGGAAATGTTTACAGATGGGCTGTGCTGTACTCAGGTTGACATTTGGACATTCCCTTGGGGGCTCATGTTTATAAACGTGGGCGGGAAATCTCAAGAGTGGAGGGAAAACCTGCTTTTCTTTTTCCTTTTTCCTAACAAACGGTCTGCCTATTTTTTTTTTTTTTTTGGGGTGCTCTCTCTTTTTTTTTTTCTCTCTTTCTCTCTCCCGTACTGAAATTTGCATAAAGATGTCAAGAAGGAAACATCAACCTTTAACAGGCCAAACAGCAGAAGAGACTCACTGGGGTGAGTTCACACAAGGACCCCATATCCCCCCAATATTCCTTGATTCTGGTCAGCGGATAGAAACTGGAAAAGGCGGGGACAGTCCCATTTGGACGCTACCTCTAGCAAATCCTTTAAACGTATTTATTACGGCGGACGATAACAGAAGTAAGTTGGCAACCCAGCATATAATCAAAAAGAAAAAGAAGTTACAAAACAAAGTTCAGGGTAAAAGAATAAGGAGGAGAAATAAAGATAAAAGGGGATACTGCTAACATAAAACTTCTCTAATGTCTAAAGTATCAAGCCCTTGTACAGAGAAAAGTAAAGAGAACCTCCGGCTCAAAGTAAAGCAATCCTTTACGAAAGTCGAAATCAAATTTCTTCGTTACGTGCCGATATGGGGACATTTGAGAAGACATCGAAGAAAAATAATAACCAGGCCCAGAAATTCGCATTCTGATGAAACGGTCAAATCAATGCAACTAGAACAGAGGAAAATTACATTAAACTTCGAAACCGCAGACAAAATCTGCGAATCCGATCTGTCCCAGAGGAGAGAGGAGAAGATTTAGTGAAAAACAATGAACACTATCTTCAACCCCATTTTAAATAAAGGAGAAGAGATCCTTAGAATTGAAAGAGTCCACAGACTAAGAAAACCAAAAAACATTGCAGAAGACAAGCCAAGAGATGTAATCATAAGATTTCATTCCTATACCGATAAAGCAGCAATATGGTCGAGTCTGAGAGGAGGACCCCCTATAAAATTTGGAGGAGCAGAGTTACAAATATTTACAGACCTGGCCCCTGAGACACTGGCGAGAAGTACGTTTACTAAAACCCCCTTTGGAGCTTTACCCACTGCTGGACCAGAGATAAATAAAACAGCTGCCAACTATATCGAAAAATTCAAAACAAAAAATGGGGAAATATTTTATAAAACCAAAGAAATTGCAGAAGAGTTCAGAATCTACTATAAAGCCCTATATTCAATAAATCAAAAAGAGAGTAAAGAAAAAAAAGGAAAAATGATCACAGAATTTCTGAAGTGCCCCAGGAAAAAGCCAGGGGTTCAAATAGATTATGCCAATACATGAATGGGCTCGGATGATGGAGGCTTTCTCGTTATGTTCAAGCTATAGGCCGATAGCTCTTTTAAATGCAGACGTACAATGACTTAGGATTCATTGGGGTAAGAGCAATGCAAATGAAAAGCATCGAGACCCCAGGACTACTGTGACCCTTCGGCCGGGTAAAAGTCAACGGTTCTTTGTCCTTGCCTTTCGAGGGCCGACGTGAAGGGTTTAAAACGGGCGGCGAAGAACACAAGTTGGCGGCTTTCGACATATCTAACCTAAAAATTAACATGACCAAATCGGAAATTATGAAGATAAATATTAATAGACAGGAAGAAGAGGAGCCAATGGGAGTAAGTACAAAGAATTGAATAGGGGGGACTGGCTGCCCCAAACATAATTAAATATTATAACATACACAGGATAAAAAGGACCAGCAGAGGGTGCTTTATAAAGCAGTGTAGTGTGATTCCAGGCAGGGAATGCCGGATTGAGGACTATGAGAATTATTTCTTCAGATGGGCTGCACTCGGGGGGATGAGGGCCTCAAAGAACGATTTTACAAAAGATGTCCTTTAGGCCTCATGCACACAAGGGATTACATTTTGTCCTCTGAACCCATTTTACTTTTGGCAGGAAAAAGGAGCTGCTAAAAACTTCTCTAAAGTATTGTATTGCAATATTCAAGCATTTGAGCATTAATTGATTCTATGAACTATTATTCATTTTTTCGGGCCATTAAAATGAATGAACGCTCAAGCCTTTGAATGAGTGCGTCTAGCGGTTTAGGGAAGTTAAGATGCGTTTGAACGCACCAAGCATTTTTTTCTGCTCAACGGCTGCTCTCCTGAATGCTCAGGTGGTGATGTTTTTTTTTCTGTTTTTTTTTTTATCTAATTTAAATCAAATTCGTATCAAATTCTGAAAACAAATTTTATGAATTTACCTAAACTAAATTATTTAAATAACGAATTGAAACAAAGTGACTTTTTTGCTTCTACACATGTCTACTCACTGGTCATTGGGAAATAAAAAAAGACTCAGTATCGCTGGTAAGTTGGGGGTTAGAAATACTCCAGTTAAGTTGGTCAGTGGAAAATAAATATGAAGCGGTGTTGTTGGTCTGTTGACCTGGATTCCATATAAAGACACTCCCCCATTTTCAAAGCACAACCGCTGGGAACATGAAAGACCATCCATGGCTGTAGTGACATCACAGAGGTGGATTTAGGGAGTAGCCCTCCGATAGAAGTGAACAGCTGTAGGACTGAGCTCAGCCTCCACCAACATACTGCATACCTCCCAACTTTTTTAGATGGGAACGAGGGACACCTATCAGCAAAAGTATGCAGGTATAGGACCCACCCCTTGTCACGCCCCCTTAAAGGAGAATTGTACAAAAAAACAAGGATGGTTTAACCCACAAGTGCTTTTTTTTACCACTACTATTCCTTTATATTGGCTTTTGGAATTTACAAATGCAGCAATTTAGGAATCAGATGAAAGGTTTAGCGCTAGAAAACACTTTTTGATAGCTAAAAGGTGCATTTTATATACATCTATATAGATCAGACAAAAATGAGGGACAAATGAGGAGTAATGAGGGACAGAGAGACTTTGCTCCAAATCTGGGACAGTCCCTCGAAATCAGGGACAGTTGGGCGCTATGATACTGCTACATTTTATATAGGTGGGGTTTGAGAGATGGAGTCCTGCTGCCCGATTACAGTGAGAGGCAGTGGGACCTAAATGGGCCATTCTGGGGGCAGATGCTACCCAAGGAAGACATTTTTGTGGCCCCCTCTGCCTGGTATGAACACTCCGACCTAATGCCGGCCATACACTATACGAAAAAATCAGCTGAAATTCGCTCATTTAAACAGTTTGTTCGTTTTTCGGCCAGTTAATGGACACAAGATCGATAATCGTTGGGACGTTTTTGAGCCGAAAAAACGAAGGACAAGTTTTTAAATTTTCTGCTGAGCGAATGATAAATTGAAAGGTTAATGTGTTTCCAGTCCGAACTGTCTGCACTAGGTATATGTAAAAAAACAAACAAAAAAATGCATTCATTTATGTCCACTGAACGATTTATCCATGATGATTATTTATACATGATGGCACTATTGTTTGCGCTCACGGCCGAATGTTTGTTTTTCTAAAATGGGTTTGGCCGATTTTTTGTATAGTGTATGACCACCATTAGTGTTGCCCCCACCATGCCTCCACCTATAAAACGACTGCAGTGCTAAGACCCTGTATGTGTGGTTCCCCCCCTTTAGTACCTTGTCCGAGGGCCCGCCAACAAGCTGCAATACATTTTACATTTCTGTTCCTGGGTTTAGATGCAAATTTAAAACTGCTCTGGAGCAAAATTGTTGGCTGAAGAGTGTCAGTTTTCATTTTTATTACCTTACTATCCAACAAAAAAAATATGCCCTACGCCTTTTGTTTCTCTCTCTCTCTCTTTTCTTATTCATGGTTCAAACTCAAGATAGTCTTCACAGAATGACAACGATTCCCCAAAGTTAAAGAAAAAAAAAAATGAGAGGGGCAGCCAGTTTTTCAAGGAATTCATTAAGAACACAGCAAACGATTACTTTGAACATCCCTGCCAAGGCGGCCTGAACGGCTTGAAATCTGCTGATAAACGGGCCGCACAGAACATCCGAGAGTAAAGTTCACTGAGGCTTGCGTGTCCAGATAGACTTGGTCCGCTGCCAGCGGGTGAATCGGATGTCATTTGGATTCGGGTTGGAGGAGACAATCTGTTCCAGCTGCACTGGGGTCTGAAAGGGTAGCCCAGCATCGATAATGCCGCGCACACCGTCTTTTTATCATCTAGAAAAATGATATTGGCACAAGCCTGTTCAGATACGGGAGGAAGAGCGGTGAATATACCCAACCCAGGGCTGACATCCAGGTGATTATCGAATGCATGCCAGACGAAATATGGGATTAAACAAGCAAATATTCATTGCAATATTTTTTCGGTGTGATTGTTGTGTGACATCATTGAATATATTTTATGCATGTACAGCAGTGGCCTTGCTTCAGTCTTTGATCCATTTTTTAACCCCTTTTTATTTCTAAAAAAGGGAATGAAGCAACAATTTAATCCTGGATCTACATTTATCTGTCTGCTTGTGTATAGTAGCGTTAGCCTGGTAATTTCTATCTTTATCTTTCTTTTAAAGCTGAATTTCAGCTAAACAACTAAATACACAGATGAAACTTATATATATATATATATATATATATATATATATATATATATATATACATACATGGGCGTCCACAGAACTTTATTCAGGGGGGGGCATAATTTTAAGGTCACCCATGCTCTGACCTTTTCAACTATGTCATCATTATCATATTATCACGGCCAGAGACTGCAGACGTAGTACAGGTGATGGTCAGAGACTGCAGGCGTAGCACAGGTGATGGTCAGAGACTGCAGACATGGCACAAGAGACTGCGGACATGGCCCAAGAGACTATCAGAGACTGCATACATGGCTCAAGAGACTGCTGACATGGCACAAGAGATGACCAGAGACTGCATACATGGCCCAAGAGACTGTCAGAAACTGCATAAATGTGGGGGGTGAAAGAGAGAGATGGGGGGGTGGCAGAAAGAGACAGAGGGGGTGACAGAGAGAAAGGGGTGAGAGAGAGAGGGGGTGACAGAAAGAGACAGACGGGGTGACAGAGAGAGAGGAGTGTGACAGAGAGAGACAGAGGGGGGGGGTGAGAGAGAGAGAGAGAGGGGGTGAAAAAGACAGAGGGGTGAGAGAGAGGGGGTGACAGAGAGGGGTGATGGGGGTCATCACTCCTGATCCGATCCCTGATTCCGGGGGGGGGGGGGGGGGGGGGCACTTGCCCCCCCTTGCCCCTACCTGCGGACACCCATGTATATATATATATATATATATATATATATATATATATATATATATATATACGTTTCATCTGTGTATTTAGTTGTTTAGCTGAAATTCAGCTTTAAAAGAAAGATAAAGTAGAAATTAACAGGTGAACGCTACTGTACACATATATTTACATATATATATATATATATATATATATATATGTATATATATACACATACAGGGCTCAAAATTTCAAGTCCTGAGCTACTAGCCAGGCATTAGGGGTTACTCACCACCAGTTTGCCCCACCAAACCCCTACCCTGCCCCGCCCATAATTCCACCCCTAAACACGCCCTCATAAATATCTCATGAAATGACACTGTTAAATATTTTATGCAGAATTAAGTTACAAAAATAAATATTAACAACAACTTTATCAGTGCCCATCAGTGCAGCCTATCAGTGCTCATCAGTGCCCAGGAATGGAGTCTATCAGTGCCCATCAGTGCGGCCCCATCAGTGCCTCCTCACTAGTGCCAATCAATGCAGCCTCATCAGTGCCCCTCAATGCATCCTCCCCAGTGCCCATCAGCTCAGCCTCATCAGACAGGAAAATGTGGTTGGTTAGCAGGCTGGTTAGTAAGTTGAGAAAGGAATTTCTCTGGTTTTGTTTCTCCTCCCCCAGTACACCTCAACCTCCAACACCTCCCCCAGTACACCTCTACCTCCAATGCCTCCCCCAGTACACCTCTACCTCCAATGCCTCCCCCAGTACACCTCTACCTCCAATGCCTCCCCCAGTATACCTCTACCTCCAACGACTCCCCAGTACACCTCTACCTCCAATGCCTCCCCCAGTACACCTCAACCTCCAACACCTCCCCCAGTACACCTCTACCTCCAATGCCTCCCCCAGTACACCTCTACCTCCAACGACTCCCCCAGTACACCTCTACCTCCAATGCCTCCCCTAGTACATTTCTACCTCTAATGCCTCCCCCAGTACATCTCTACCTCTAATTCCTCTTCCCAGCATATCTCTGCCTCCTTATCCCCCCCCCCCCAGCACATCTGTGCTTTTAACGACCCCCCAGCACATCTCGTCTTCCAGCCTCCCCTCTCAGACACACCTATGCCTCTAATCCCCCTCCCCCAATCCAGCGCATCTATGCTTTCAATTTCCCCCCCAATCCATCCAGTCTCCGCTCTAATTCATCCCAAAGGTGTTCCATTAGGTTAAGGTCAGTATTCTGTGCAGGCCAGTCAAGTTCCTCCACCCCAAACTCACTCATCCATGTCTTTATGGACCTTGCTTTGTACACTGGTCCAAATTGTTTGGTGGAAGGGGGATTATGGTGTGGGGTTGTTTTTCAGGGGTTGGGCTTGGCCCCTTAGTTCCAGTGAAGGGAACTCTTAAGGCGTCAGCATACCAAGACCTTTGGGACAATTTCATGCTCCTAACTTTGTAGGAACAGTTTGGGGATGGCCCCTTCCTATTCCAACATGACTGCGCACCAGTGCACAAAGCAAGGTCCATAAAGACATGGATGAGCGAGTTTGGGGTGGAGGAACTTGACTGGCCTGCACAGAGTGCTGACTTCAACCCAAAAGAACACCTTTGGGATGAATTAGAGGGGTGCGAGTAAGGCCTTCTCATCCACATTAGTGCCCGACCTCACAAATGCGCTTCTGGAAGAATGGTCAAACATTCCCATAGACACACTCCTAAACCTTGTGGACGGCCTTCCCAGAAGAGTTGAAGCTTTTTTTTTTTTTTTTTTAGCTGCGAAGGGTGGGCCAACTCAATATTGAACCCTACGGACTAAAGCCCCATACACACGCTCGGATTATCCGAGGACCAGGTCCGTCGGATCATGTCCATCATACTTTGTCCGATGTTGGTTTTGCGTACACACGGTCGGACAAAGTTGTCGGAAAATCCGATCATTCTGAACGTGGTGACGTTTTTTGCCTACGACGGGACTACGTAGAGGCTAGTAGCCAATAGCTTTGGTCTTGTAATGTGATCTGAGCATGCGTAGCACTTTGTCCGTCGGACAATGCTACACACGATCGGATTTGGTGTGATCGGACCGTGTTGTCAAAAAATCTATCCAGCAGGAGATAGGACTTTGTCCGTCGGACAATCCGACGTACACTGTCTGATGGTGCATACACACGGTCGGATTTTTCAACAACATTGTCCGATCGGACAGAATCCATGCGAAAATCCGACCGTGTGTATGGGGCTTTAGACTGGGATACCATTAAAGTTCATGTGTGTGTAAAGGCAGGTGCCCCAATACTTTTGGTAACATAGTGTATATCTGATTAAATGTAAAAGCACAGTAGTTTTCCTTTTTAAAAAGCTTTATTCCATTTATGCCTCCATAATACTGTGAAATTGTGTAAGTGCTGCCCTTCATCAAGAACTGGCAGACCAGCAAAAACGCTGTGCTTGATTACACTGACCCAGGAATCTCTCCCTCTCTATAAAATACTTGCATAAAAAAAACGTAACTGGTAAGATCGCCCCTGCTGGGCGGTAATGTGCTTATTTTTTTACATGTCAGGCAAAGTGCTATCATGTGAACATTGTAACATTAGCAAAATTAATTCATAAGCCAATTCTGTCTGTCACAGTGTTCCGTCTAAATGCATGCTCAGCAGGCAAGGGAGAAAATTGCCGACTGAAAGAGGGGGGGGGGGGGGGGGGAGCAAGATGAAAATGACATCTATTTTATTGTAGCTGTGTATAACCCAAGAGTTATCCGGAAAGGGCCTTACATTTGCATGGAAGTCCTAAAATAATTAAATTGGCAGTTAATACTGTTGTCCCCGCTCCCGATGCTTTATGTCATTGGTGGGGGTTGTCGTTTGCCACCAAGATAAAGGTCAATAGCTAACATTCCATAAAGTGGCTGCAGAAGAGTAATGACTGGTGATTAAACTGCATGTGTTTGATATTGTTTTTACAATGGTTTAGCACTTGTTTTGCTTTGCTTAACTGGAGATGGAACTAAAATAAAGGGCTTTATTTTTTTCTTAACCTTTAACAAAAAATAAAAAATAAATAAAAAAAATATATAAATATATATACAGTCTCTCTCTCTCTCTCTTTATATATACCATATTTATCGGCATATAACACGCACCCCAATTTAAAAGGGAGGTTTCAAGAAAGTGTTTTTTTAAATAAACCACTTTGAAGCAAAATAATGGTCAGTGAGCATCAATGCAGCCTGATTAGTGCCCATCTGCAGCTTCAGTGCAGCCTAATCAGTGCCCACCTGCAGCCTTGCTCAGTGCCCACCTGCAGCCTTGCTCAGTGCCCTCCTGCAGCCTTGCTCAGTGCCCACCTGCAACCTTGCTCAGTGCCCTCCTGCAGCCTTGCTTAGTGCCCACCTGCAGCCTTGCTCAGTGCCTACCTGCAACCTTGCTCAGTACCTACCTGCAACCTTGCTCAGTGCCCACCTGTAGCCTTGCTCAGTGCCCACCTGCAGCCTTACTCAGTGGCTACCTGCAGCTTTGCTCAGTGCCCACCTGCAGCCTTGCTCAGTACCCACCTACAGCCTTGCTCAGTGCCCACCTGCAGCCTTGCTCAGTGCCCTCCTGCAGCCTTGCTCAGTGCCCACCTGCAGCTTTGCTCAGTACCCACCTGCAGCCTTGGTCAGTTGCCACCTGCAGCTTTGCTCAGTACCCACCTGCAGCCTTGCTCAGTGCCCATCTGCAGCCTTGCTCAATGCCCACCTGCAGCTTTGCTCAGTACCCACCTGCAGCTTTGCTCAGTACCCACCTGCAGCCTTGCTCAGTGCCTACCTGCAGCCTTGCTCAGTGCCCTCCTGCACCCTTGCTCAGTGCCCACCTGCAGCCTTGCTCAGTGCCCACCTGCAGCCTTGCTCATTGCCCACCTGCAGCCTTGCTCAGTGCCCACCTGCAGCTTTGCTCAGTACCCATCTGCAGCCTTGCTCAGTGTCCATCTGCAGCCTTGCCGTTATATATGCTGCCATCGTTATATATGCTGCCATCGTTATATATGCTGCCATCGTTATACAAGTTGTGGGGACGAGGGCTGCCGAAATAGAGCTGGATCTCGTGTGTACTTGGCTCGGTGTCACGCCAAGTCCCGCCCCTTGGACTGGATCCTATGATGGACATAATGCCGGTCCAATGCCAGCACGTCCATGCTAGGAGCCGTCCAGGGGACTGAGCGTGACTGCGAGCCGACCCGAGTACACACGAGATCCGTCTCTATTTCAGCAGCGATTGTCCCCTCTTTCCCCTCGATGGCAGCATATATCGGCGTATAACAGGCTTACATGATTTTCCCCCTATTTTAAGGGGGAAAAAGTGCGTGTTATATGCGGATAAATAAGGTATATATATATATAATATTGCAATTTTTTTCATTGGTACATTGGTCCAGCTTGGAGTATTGTAACTATGTATATACCATCGCAAAAATCGAAATAACACTCCTAAAGCCACATCCGTATAAACTTGATTGGAGGAGAGAAAGGGCCCTAATTCAGACTTTGCAGGCAAGATGGACAATGATATAATACAAAAAATATATTTTATTAACAATAAGTCATATCAAACAGGTCAAGTAAAAAAAGAATTAAAAACATACGATAGGCATATGATAGTAATGAGTATCTAGTGCAAACAGGAGAGTTGACATCAAATAAACGTCAGTGAGCCCCTGTGCGTCAACGCGTTTCGCTGTTTTGCTTCATCAGGACACACTTGGGGGTTGCTGGAAGGAACAGGTCTCACTTGTCAGCCTAGAAATATCTCCACATGGAGAGCTCCCAGATGATCACTCAGGAATCACTGTGTAAAGCAGGAGGCAGTTTCTTACTAATACCAGCAACCGTGTATAGGGCTGATGGCGTAAAAATAGATAGAACTGAATATAAACTCATATGGTTCACCAGGGGAGGAAGGAGATACACCGTAAGTATCCAGACAATCAAAGTAGGAGAGTAATGCCGCGTACACACGAGCGGAATTTCCAGTCCGAAAAATCTTGGATGTTTTTTCCGACGGAATTCCACTCAAGCTTGTCTTGCATACACACGGTCACACAAAAGTTCTCTGAACTTTCGACCGTCAAGACACTACGACGAGCCAAGAAAATGAAGTTCATTGCTTCCGAGCATGCGTCGAATTGTTTCCGAACATGCGTGTTTTTTTGCGCATCTGAATTGCATACAGGCGATCGTATTTTCAGATAGGGACTTTTTCCCGACTGAAAAATAGAGAACCTGCCCTCAATCTTTTGCTGGCTGGAATTTCGACCGATGGAGCATACACACGTCGCATTTTCCGACAAAAAGAGCTCATCAGAGTTTTGCTGGCGGCATTTCCGATCGTGTGTACGTGGCATTATAGAGAGGAGAAGAGTCGAACAAACAACACCCTTTCACCTTTTTTCAGTCCATAGAAACAGGGGCTTCAACAATAATCCACATGGACAGATATATATTCCTTCCAAACTGAATATATCGAACTCTCCTATACCTGCCCACAGTCAGTATAACTATATAGGCTCCATAGGTATATTTTAACACGCCATAGTAGCATGAGGTTCAGTGTCTCCCCCAGGAACAAACAAACCATTTCTGTGGACAGTGCCGGGAGAAAGTCATCTAGAGCCCAGGGCGAACATGCCAAACTGTCCCCGTCCCCCCAAGATGTATGAGCATTATGTGTCAGCAAAAATCCCCCAAGTGCTCAAAACTGAATACTACTCGGCACGCATACCCTCTAAGCATAAATTCCCCCTCCTCCCTGTATAAATTCGACCCCCTGCAGAAATCCTCCCTCCACGTAAAAAACTTTGACACCCCATTCCACAAATCACCACAGTAAATATGCCCCCCCCCCAAAAAAAAACACCCCACCTAGCACAAATCCTCTACCCCCAAAATTTCCTCTCCAAGAACACCCCCCCCCTCATTTCAAATCCCTCCCAGTGAAAATTTTCCCCAAAATCATCCCTACTAGCACAAATCCCCCCCCCCAGAAAGATTCCCCCCTAACACAATTCTACCCCCCGCCTCTACCATATCACCTTTTCTAGCACCAACCCCCCCCCCCCCCCCCCCCACAAACCCACTCTCACCCCCCCCCCCAACACAGATTCCCCTAAATCATCACTCCAAGCACCCCCCTCCCCAAATTTTCCCTCCCAAAACAATTCTTATTCCCTGCTGCCCCCCCCCCCCCCCCAGATTTTCCCTTTCAACACAAACACCCCCCCACCTACAATCTCCTCACAGTGCCCTCCCACCTCACATGATGCCACAGTGTGCAGGGCAGTCACCCCTCTTGCCCACCCCCTGTCCCAGCCCTGCCTGTGGGATCCCAGTGGAAATCACTATACCTGTGGGATCCCCGTGGAAATCACTATAGTAGATGCCACTACTCCAATCATAGATAATTGTGGGGCCTCACAATGAAAATTAAAGAAAAAAATATACCTAATGTACCATCATCCAAGTTAAATGGAATAGAAATTTGGGAGTCTGGTCCCCAACCAGAACCCAACAAGAGAGAGGGAGCATGTGGACTATCGCGGTACAGGTAAGATATGTAGACAAACAAATATGTATGCAACAAACATAAAAAATATAACAAAAATGTATTTGTACACAAACAACATTGATATCTAAAATTACAGATAGTATTGTATTTCAACTAGTTTCGCTGTAAACAGCTTTGTCAGGAAATACAATATATACATCTGAAAAGATACAAATATTACATGATATCAAGGGCCAGCCGGCAGAGCCTCCCGCGACGACTGGGGGAGGCAAAAGCACAGGGAACACCAGCCTCCTATTAGAAAGTCTGAGAGATTGGCCAATCTTTTGGACTTTCTAACCAGGATTCACAACACCCTGGATAAGACACACTGTAACGTTGATTTTAACAATGTCTGTCTTTGAATATTTTAATCTTATCATATATGTTAAATAAAATTGTGTATATGTTTTACTTTTAAAATGTGTTGATTGGTATATTTTTTACAACCCTACATGGTACAAACAAAGTCCCATCTATTGTTTGTATGTATCTTTCTGGGATGGTATCCATGTAGGGTTTAACCATCACACAACCTAACCCCTTCCCCTCCCCTGCATATTTTTTCTACTTTGTTATTACGTTTTAAAAATTATTTGTATAATAAAGATAAAGATTGTATGTCAACCATATCTGTCGGGTGGAGCTCCAGACATCCGAGTCCCTTATATGTAGTATGCAATCTAAAGATACAAGTTAATTGCAAGTGAGAGGGTAAAGCCACAAACCAGGTTTTATTATTTATTTATGTTGGTATACTCTGACCCAGCCCAATGTTCTTAGGGAAAGAAGAGGAGGAACATCAGAGTTTTCCAGTCTCAGGACCATTGCACCAGGTTGGGTGGATGGTAAAACTCTATCACCCATGGAGGTAAACGCAGCAGTGACTGGAGAAGTGGGGAGGATGTGGGCAGTTAGTTCGCCTTTTGATTTTTTCTTAAAAAGGTGAACTAACCCTTTAAGCAAGCTATATACTATTAAACTGGTCAATATGCGACCAATCAAATCCTTTGAATCCTAAAACCCATTAACCACTTGCCGACCACCGCACGCCGATATACGTCGGCACAATGGCAGTGATGGGCAAATGGGCATACCTGTACATCCCCTTTAATTTGCGGGGCTAGTGGGTGCGCTGCGTACAGCGTGACCGTGGCCGCAGGTCTCGCTGACTGGATGTTCGCCAGTGTCCCGCGATGGTGTCACAGAGCGGCAGAACTGTAAACAAGGCATTTCCCCATTCTGCCTAGTGACATGACAGGGATCTACTGCTCCCTGTCATTGGGAGCAGTGATCGCTGTCATGTCAGTGGTAGCCCATCCCCCCCACAGTTGGAATCACTCCCTAGGACACATTTAACACCTTTGATCGCCCCCTAGTGTTTAACCTCTTCCCTGCCAGTGTCATTTACACAGTAATCAGTGCATTTTTATAGCACTGATCGCTGCATAAATGACAATGGTCCCAAAATAGTGTCAAAAGTGTTTAATGTGTCTGCCATAATGTTGCAGTCATGATAAAAATCGCAGATCGCCGCCATACTAATAAAAAAAAAAATTAATAATAAAAATGCCATAAATCTATCCCCTAATTTTGTAGACGCTATAACTTTTGTGCAAACTAATCAATATACGCTTATTGCGATTTTTTTTTTTTACCAAAAATATGTAGAAGAATACATATCGGCCTAAACTGAGGAAAAAAATTTTTTTTATATATATTTTTGGGGGATATTTATTATAGCAAAAAGAAAAAAATATAGCTTTTTTCAAAATTGTCGCTATTTCTTTGTTTATAGCGCAAAAAATAAAAAGCGCAGAGGTGATCAAATACCACCAAAAGAAAGCTCTATTTGTGGGAAAAAAAGGACGTCAATTTTGTTTTGGTGTAAGGTCGCACGGCCGCGCAATTGTCAGTTAAAGCGACGCAGTGCCGAATCGAAATAAAGTGCTCTGGTCAGGAAGGAGGTAAAATCTTCCGGGGCTGAAGCGGTTAAACAGTGCCCATCATGAAATGTTTAACTTGCCTTGGAAATCTCTGTCCCATTTATTCAGTAACATAGACATCGGGATCATTTCATTGGTGGCTTGAAACTGTTACGCTGGCTATTGTAGAAAGGAAGCGCAAACGTCAGATCTTTTAACCCAACTGCCAGAAACGCCTGTCCATGTAGCGTTGGCTTGTAAGGTTACAGAGGCATCTGCTGCTTTTCAGGACCACAGTGCTTTAATATAACATTTCTTCAAATGTTTCAATAAATAGAGAACTATAGAAATTATAATTACTACACAATCCATATTTCATCTGCTGTAAAAAAAAAAGAAAAGTAAAAAACCTTAAGTCATTAAACATGAAAAGTGGATGGAACAGTGAGAGTATTTCAACAATTATAATTAGATTTTTTTTTTTATTATTAAGAACTGCATTTATCTTGATTGAAGCAGCTGTAACAGAGCCACCCAAGACGTCACATAGTGAAATACTGCTAAAGAAATCTCGCCACAAAGTTTCTAAATATTACTCTGTAGCGCCATAACCCCTGAGGCCGGCTAAGATTTTCAGGGCTTACCGATTACCTCCTCCGCCTTGTAGCTCGTCGTTCTTGTCTAGGGGTTCCCAGGGTTAGTACCCAGTAACTGTGGAGACTGACACTTAACAACCTTAGACCCGCGCTATAGCCAAATGACAGCTACAGCGCGGATTTATTGTGCCGGGACGACGTCTATTGACGTCGTCCCGGACACGGGCTGCCTGCGCGCCCTCTGAAGGGCGCACGCGGCGCGCTCTGTGATCAGCGAGTCTGTGAGACTCGCTGGATCACAGATCCGAGTAAGGGGTCGATCCCGACCCCTTACCACGTGATCAGCTGTCAGCCAATGACAGCTGATCATGTGATACCAGAGGCGGCAGTGAGAGGGACATCAGTCCCTCTCACTGCAATGTGCCCAATCAATTGTGCCCACCTTTGCCCCATTAAAGTGCCGCCTACCAGTGCCCACACTGCCATCTCTCAGTGCCCACAGTGCCATCTCTCAGTGCCCACAGTGCCAGTGCTGCACATCAGTGTCACCTGCCAGTGCTCATCTGTGTCACCTACCAGTGCTCATCTGTGTCACCTACCAGTGCCCATCAGTGCCCATCAGTGCCACCCATCAGTGCCCATCAGTGTCATCCATCAGTGCCCATCGGTGCCACCCATCCGTGCTACCCATCCGTGCCACCCATCCGTGCCACCCATCAGTGCCACCCATCCGTGCCCATCAGTGCCATCTTGCTGTCCCCATCAGTACCGACTTATCTGTCCCCACCAGTGCAGCCTATCAGTGCCCACCAGTGCAGCCTATCAGTGCCCACCTGTGCCGCCTCATCAGCGCATATCAATGAAGCAGAAAAATTACCTGTTTGCAAAATTTTATAACAAACTATTAAACATGATTTTTTTTTTTTTTTTTTAATTTTCCATCTTTTTTTGTTTGTTTAGCAAAAAATAAAAACCCCAGCTGTGATTAAATACCACCAAAAGAAAGCTCTATTTGTGGGAAAAAAATTATAAAAATGTCATTTGGGTACAGTGTTGTATGACCGCGCAATTGTCATTCAAAGTGCGTCAGCGCCAAAAGCTGAAAATTGGTCTGGTCACGAGGGGGGGTTTAAGTGCAAAGTAATCAGGTGGTTAAAGAGGAGTGCCCACTAAAAAAATTTTTTTAAAAGCCAGCAGCTACAAATACTGCAGCTGCTGACTTTTAATAATCGGACACTTACCTGTCCCAGGGTCCAGCGATGCAGGGGAACGAAGCCCCCCCTCGTTCCCCGATCCGCTCACGGCACCGGCATTGCATGCGCAAGCGGCGCCGTGCGCCGTGATACGACGCTCAGTCATCTGGGACACGTGAGAGGTCCCAGATGACTGTGCGGCACAGAGGGGAAGTGATGACAGTCGCCGGGCACTGAAGGTGGCAGACTACGAGGGACCCCCTAGCAACAGGCATTTAGAGGTGAGTAAAAAAAAAAAATTTCCAATAATTTTTTTTTTTTTTTTTTATGATTTTTAAGCAAATTTTTTTTTTTGGGTGGCAACACCACTTTAACTCCTTTTTAGGATTTTTATTTGCATGAAATGTTGAACAAAACACAGTATCTCAGTTGGGAATAGAGGGTAAGGGTAGAGAAGCTCAGGCACTTGGAACTTGCTGACACTTAAATAAATGTCTCTCTTTAAATGATCCATTGAGTAGCCACTCGCAACTGGATAACTCACTGTTGGATAAATCCTTGTTTGTAGATCTAGCAGCCAACAAGTGACTTCAGCTTAGCAAAGTCTCTGCCACAGACTTGGTTGTGAAACTTTAGATGAAAACACAAAAGTCTCTCTCAAGAACTCAGTCGCAACTGAAGGATAGGTTAGGAACTTTTCCTACAGTACCAGTATCTCTCAGCCGATCCAGCGATACCGTAGGAAATGCAGATTCAATTAGTGTCCATACATCTCAGCTTCCAGGCTCTTGCCGAGCAGCCAGCCTCGCACGTGGCCCTCCTACGAAGAGTCCTCCCCTGGTCGCATGTAGAGTTGCTGGGCCTCTCCAATCCTGAGATGGCACGGACCACTTCAGAATCCTCCTTCAGTTACTGCGCCTCGAACTAGCCAGTTCCGAGGCTCGGAAACGGATGGATCCCCACCCCAGACAATGAGGGCCTCTGGGGCCAGTCAGGAGGATCAGGACCACGGAGTCAGCAGACACTCCTGGACCGAGACCCCTCACGGTCCCCGAACCCCGTGACTTCAGCATCTTAAGTACCCCTTCCCGGAATACACAGCGGGGCCAGACGCGCCCACTGATTGGCTCCGGGGAAAGATTGGTACCCAATGCGTCCAACCAGGCTGCGTTCTCAGCCTGTCACAGGTGCTCACCTTACCTATGACCAGGCAGAACTTCAATACAGTCCAGCCAAACTGATGCCAAAGTATAACCTAGAATAATTAACCCCAAAACTGAACTACAGTTCTGGGCAAAAACTAAATTTACATGCATAGCGCGCACTTTGAAAAAGTGCCGTCGCTACAACTCGTTCCAGAAACTTCCGCTGCTGTAATGGACAGCAAAACATCACTGGGTGTCATCTAACAATGCATCAGATATTGAAGTTGTCACTTTCAAAACTTGCTTCCCTGCTGATCAAGATGTAACCGTCCTTTGACCATCCTGGATCTGGAATTATCTGATGCCAAAACCGGTCCGAGAGAAGCAGAGCCTCCTAATCTGGCACAGACATTGTTCTGTCCATCAGATAGATATATTCTGATTATGTGCATTTGTGTTGTTGTAAATGACATTTAATGTTGTTACCTTTTATAGGAATCATTTGCAGAGCTTAGGCGCCATCTAGCGTCCTTTTTTGGTATTGCTTCTGTGTGTATATTTTATTAATAAAGTTTATAACCTAGGAAGTACTTGGAAAGCAAAGTATTCTGGGTAAAGTCTCACAGGAAGAGACACATTCATCATGCTTTTCAGACTGCAAGAGGTCTTGTTTCAATCTCTTACCATCAATCCCTTATTGAACTTAAAAAAAAGTAAGTTTTACTGTCTCATATTGTACTGTGTATATTTGTCTTTGAAATGTATGCTAAATTTATGGGATATTGTACTTATCAAGGTTTATTCTTGTTATTTGTAGTTTCACCTAGCTTGTTCCAATAAACTGCGATCGAAGAAATATGGTATCATGTTTATGGGATAAGAATGGTTTAACTGAATGTCCTTGAGACAGAACAGTGAAATTTTTAAGCTGACCTCTGAAGGGAAGATAAGCTGACTTCGGAAGTCTGTACAGCCTGGGGCTACACAGTACCATACAGTCAGAAGCCTTTAAGAAGCAGGCCTGTGGGAGGCAAAGCAAGCAGCCACGCCACACAGAGACGCGCTCTGTCAAGCAGCACCGACACTAGAACGGTCTCTATACAGCAAGACAGCTTCTTCCCCGCAGCCATGTCTCACAGTAGAACATCTTCTTACAAAACACGATCACAAGCAAGCTCATCTAGGTCATCTGTCGCAAATGCAGCAGCTATCGCCCGTTCAAAAGCTGAAGCAGCAAGAGCCAGGGCCGCATTTGCAGACCAAGAGCTGCAGATGAAAAAAGAAAAGGCCCACCTTGAAGCAGAAAGGGTGAGACAGGAACAAGAGAGAGAGCAAGAAAGAGTACGCATAGAGCAAGAAAGAGTACGCATGGAACAAGAGAGAGAGATGGAAAGAATACGCCTGGAAGACGAAAGAGCTCAGCAAGAGGCATCTCTGAAACTGCAGCAAGCTATCTTAGAAGCTAACATGGAGAAGCTGGCAGTGGAGCGAGATGCTGCCGCCGCCATTGCAGAAGCAGAAGCTCTAGAAGCAGCCGTCTACGATGAGCCAAGAGCAGGTAGCAGCATACCAGGCCTAGAGAAAGAACACCAAGATTCCTCGCAACGCACGTCGGATTATGTCTACCAGCACTGTGACCCAAGCAGCATCCCACAACAAGAAATTAAACATGATGTCAGGGAGCCACTCCAAGTCAAGCAGCAACAAGACGACCTTGGACCCCAGTGCCACAGGCAAGAAAAATCTGACAGTGTTCCAGACGTTCCAGTCCCAACCAAACCCTCTACTCCACAAGGTACTCAACCTTCATACAAACATCAAACACCTGTCTTCACCCCAAAGGTGTATGCAACGAGCCGGTACGAACTGCCAACCGTATGCAAGTTTGAGCCCAGAGAACCTAAAGAAGAGACTTCTATCAGGTATGCCTTTACACCGCACCACAATACACCAGCAGCCTACCCCAATGCCAATCAGGCTACTGTAGACTTTGCCAAGTTCCTGGCCAAACGCGAGTTAGTTACCCAAGGACTTGCCAAATTTAGTGATCGCCCTCAACATTACAGGGCGTGGCGATCCTCTTTCCAGAGTGTTATCCAAGGTCTAGATCTATCTTGCAGACAACAAATAGAACTCCTTGTAAAGTGGCTTGGCAATGATTCTGCTGAACACGCCAAAAGGATCAGAGACATTAATATAAACCACCCTGAGATAGGCCTTACAAACATCTGGAACAGACTGGATAGATGTTATGGCTCACCAGAGGCTATAGAGAGTACACTGTTTAAAAGGATAGAAGACTTTCCAAAAATACCTAGCAGAGGTTATCAAAGACTCAGAGAATTCAGTGACCTATGTATGGAGTTACAAGTTGCTAAAGCAGAAGGTGACTTACCTGGCCTTTCTTATCTTGACTCTGCTAGAGGTATTAACTCCTTAGCTCAAAAACTTCCTTATGAGTTACACGAAAGATGGATTGCTCATGGCTGTAACTACAAACGGAAACACAATGTGCCCTTTCCACCATTTAGTGAGTTTGTGGACTTTGTAGACAGACAAGCAGGAACGAAAGATGACCCCAGCTTCATTTTTCCAGTGTCTTACATCACTTCTGCTGGCCCTAAGCAACTCAGGGCTCCAGTAGCAGTGCACAAAACTAACATTTCTTCTCACAGATTTGCAGAGTTTCAGCCAGAGGATCAAGTCAATGACCCTACGAAGTTCTGCCCTCTACATAAGATGCCACATCCTCTTCTGAAATGCAGAGCCTTCAGGACAAAGACCATCCAGGAACGCAAAGCTTTCCTCAAAGAGAACAACATCTGTTACAAGTGCTGCTCTTCGTCTACACACTTCGCCAAGGACTGTAAGGTCAGTGTCAAATGCACAGAGTGTGACAGCACAGAGCACCACACAGCTTTACACCCAAAGCCTACTCCAAGAACCTTCCCACCTGTCCATGGTGACAAGGAGCAAGGCAGGGAGACCAAAGACTCTAGTACAGATACCACAGCAATCACTTCACAGTGCACTGAAGTCTGCAAAGGAAGTACAGGTGGCAGATCTTGCTCTAAAATCTGTCTAGTGAAAGTTTACCCAAAGGGACGCAGAGACAAAGCAGTCAAGCTCTACGTCATTTTGGATGATCAGAGTAATAAGTCACTAGCCAGACCTGTGTTTTTTGACATTCTAAACCTTAAAGGCCCCAGCAGCCCCTACTCCCTTAGGACTTGTGCAGGCACAGTGGAAACGGCGGGGAGAAGAGCTGACGGCCTACAAATTGAATCTATGGATGGTAAGACATGCCTACCCTTACCGACCATAATAGAGTGCAACCAGATGCCAGACAACAGATCAGAGATTCCCACACCAGACGCAGCAGCTCACCAGACTCACTTGAAGCACATAGCACATCTCATACCAGAACTTGATGATCAGGCTCAGATAATCTTACTCCTAGGGAGGGATATCTTGCAAGTCCACAAAGTAAGGAAACTGATCAACGGTCCTAAAAGTGCTCCATATGCCCAAAAACTGGATCTTGGGTGGGTCATTATAGGTGATGTTTGCCTGGGAGGTGCACACAAACCGGCATCTGTTAATAATCTGCTCACTAGTACCCTCGAGAATGGTCGTCCTTCTCTTTTCCAACCCTGTCAAAATCGCATCCTCATAAAGGAGCTACCGCACAACAACCCTGTACCTCTTCCTTTCCTAAGTTCCCTCTGTGACAGCAATGCCTATGACAATGACCAAAGCGACTTAGGACACTCAGTGTTCAGGAGAACAAAGGAAGACAACCAGGTAGCAATGTCCATTGAGGATAGAATCTTCCTAGAGGTTATGGAAAGCAGTATGGAGAAAGACGTGTCTAATAACTGGGTAGCACCTCTTCCCTTTAGGCCACAAAGACAACGTTTGCCTAACAACAGGGAACTAGCATATAAACGCCTCACTTCCTTAAGACACAATCTGCAAAGGAAACCAGAGATGAGAGAACATTTCTTTTCCTTCATGGGCAAAATATTCCAAAATGGCCATGCTGAGGTAGCTCCAGACCTCAAAGACTCAGAAGAATGTTGGTACTTACCCATATTTGGCGTCTATCACCCTAAGAAGCCAGGGCAGATTAGAGTGGTGTTTGATTCCAGGCCAAGCATGAAGGTGTCTCTCTAAATGATGTCCTTCTTTCTGGCCCTGACCTCAACAACAGACTATTGGGAGTACTTCTCCGCTTCCGCAAGGATTCAGTCGCATTCATGGCAGACATACAACAAATGTTCTATTGCTTTCTTGTTAAGGAAGAACACCGAAACTTTCTGAGGTTTCTCTGGTTCAGGGACAACAACCCCTCTGGAGACATCACAGAATATCGCATGAAGGTGCACATATTTGGCAACAGCCCTTCCCCTGCAGTTGCTATATATGGCCTCAGACACTCTGCTAGAGTGGGAGAGTCAGAGTATGGGTCAGACGTCAGACAATTTGTGGACAAGGATTTCTATGTAGACGATTGCTTGAAATCACTACCCACAAATGAAGCCGCAATCAGTCTCCTCAAAAGAACTCAGGCAATGCTTGCGTGTTCCAACTTAAGGCTCCACAAGATTGCTTCCAACAGTAGAGAAGTTTTAGAAGCCTTTCCTGTCCAAGACCATTCCAACGAGTTAAAGGACTTAGATCTAGGCACAGACTCACTTCCCATGCAACGCAGCCTTGGTTTGCTTTGGGACTTAAGATCTGACACCTTCACTTTCCAAGTAAACACAGAGGAAAAAACCCTTTACCCGTAGAGGTGTCCTGTCTACCATAAACAGCCTATACGATCCTTTAGGCTTTGCAGCACCTGTCACCATCCAGGGTAAGGCACTACTCAGAGACTTAACCTGTGAGTCGCTAGATTGGGGCCACCCTCTCCCCACCGACAGGAAGAACCTATGGCTAGAGTGGAAGGACTCACTAACAGCGCTATCTAATCTTAAAATTCCACGCCCATATGCACCTCTGTCATCTGCAGATGTTCAGATGCAAAGACTTTGTGTGTTTGCGGATGCTTCTGTTAAAGCAATTGCTGCTGTAGCTTACCTGAAAACCATAGACACTAAAGGACAAAGCCACATAGGGTTTGTAATGGGAAAAGCAAAACTTGCACCACTGCCTGAACACACCATACCCAAGCTGGACACTTCAAGTTTCATTAATGCTCTTAGATGTTTCATTGCAATCCGAGGCCCAGTGAAACTCATTCGCTCTGACAGAGGATCTAACTTTGTAGAAGCAGTGAAAGAACTGCAAATTCCTTCCAACTTGGACATCCCCAGTGTAAAAAGGTATTTGAGTAAGCAAGACTGCATGTGGATCTTCAATCCACCTCACTCTTCTCACATGGGAGGTGTGTGGGAGAGGATGATAGGTATAGCCCGCAGAATTCTTGACTCTATCTTCCTACAAGTAGGAACTGCAAGGCTTACTCACGAGTGTTTAGTGACATTTATGGCAGAGGTTACAGCCATCATTAACGCCAGACCCTTAACTTCAATTTCAAGTGACTCTGAAGATCCAATGGTTCTCACACCTACCATGTTGCTCACGCAAAAGACTGGTCCTGTAGGTACTCCAGCTGGAGAGTTTTGTGAGAAGGACCTTTACAAACGTCAATGGAGACAAGTTCAAACTCTTGCCAATACCTTCTGGAGTCGGTGGAGGGAGCAATACACATCTACTCTTCAACTAAGGAGGAAGTGGCACTCAGAAAAACCTAACCTTAAACTTGGTGATGTTGTGCTCATGAGAGATTGCCAGACACTAAGGAACATGTGGCCTTTAGGTCTAGTCACCAAAGTACTGCCAAGCAAAGATAATCTTGTCCGTAAGGTCGAGGTCAAGACCTTTCAACAGAATGAGGCCAAAGTGTTCTTGAGACCAGTGACTGAACTTGTTCTGTTACTTTCTACGGAGGACTCTGTTAGTGACGTCACTTGACGTCAGGCGGGGAGTGTTCTGTCCATCAGATGGATATATTCTGATTATCTGCATTTGTGTTGTTGTAAATGACATTTAATGTTGTTACCTTTTATAGGAATCATTTGCAGAGCTTAGGCGCCATCTAGCGTCCTTTTTTGGTATTGCTTCTGTGTGTATATTTTATTAATAAAGTTTATAACCTAGGAAGTACTTGGAAAGCAAAGTATTCTGGGTAAAGTCTCACAGGAAGAGACACATTCATCATGCTTTTCAGACTGCAAGAGGTCTTGTTTCAATCTCTTACCATCAATCCCTTATTGAACTTAAAAAAGTAAGTTTTACTGTCTCATATTGTACTGTGTATATTTGTCTTTGAAATGTATGCTAAATTTATGGGATATTGTACTTATCAAGGTTTATTCTTGTTATTTGTAGTTTCACCTAGCTTGTTCCAATAAACTGCGATCGAAGAAATATGGTATCATGTTTATGGGATAAGAATGGTTTAACTGAATGTCCTTGAGACAGAACAGACATGCCTCCAACAAAATTGAAGTTGTTTATCTGAGATGCACTGGTGGGTGCGGAAGGAGCAACCTCAGCTCTGGTCTCCAAAATTTGACCTTTTGGGTTCATCTTCCAAAAAGGTGGTGATGACATGGTCAAGGCAACCGGAAGAGACAGGAAGGGTTTGAGGATCAAATTAGCCAACCAGAACAAACAGACCCATCTTGAGGTTCTGCCTCCACATGACAGAAAGAAGCATTAAACACAACGGAAATATCATTTTTGGAGTTTATTTCAAGTACCTTTATAACAGAATCAATTTGTGCGGTGCTTTACACATATATTATACATTTGGTTTCTGCCCTCAAAGAGCTTGCTGTCTAAGGTCCCTAATCCACAATACTACTGGGGCCAATTTAGACAGGAGCCAATTAACATACCAGAACGTCTTTGGAGTGTGGGAGCCGGGAGGACATGCAAACTTCATATGCTGGACTGGTGGAGTTTGCATGGGTTCAGCAATGTCCCTCCGAAATGCAACATAAATTGGAGAAGGTGTGTAGAACATTGAACCAAGGGTTCTAGTGTTGCTAGGAAGAAGGGCTGTCCACTTATGCCGCGTACACACGATCGGAAATTCGGCCAGCAAAAAAACGATGAGAGCTTTTGGTCGGAAATTCTGATCGTGGGTATGCTCCATTGGACTTTTGCTGGCCGAATTCCAGCCAGCAAAATGTTGAGAGCATGTTCCCAATTTTTCGGTCGGAAAAAGTTCCGATTGGAAATTCCGATCCTCTATAGCAATTCCGATGTGCAAAATTACTACGCAAGCTCGGAAACAATTCAACGCGTGCTCGGAAGCATTGAACTTAATTTTCTCGACTCGTCGTAGTGTTGTACGTCACCGCGTTCTTGCCGGTCGAAAGTTCAGCAAACTTTTGTGTGACCGTGTGTATGCAAGCCAAGCTTAAGTCGAATTCTGTTGGAAAAACCATCCAAGATTTTTCTGATGGAAAATCCGCTCGTGTGTACGCGGCATTAGCCACTACACTGCCCTGTCAACATTCTTCATCAAGTAAGGAATCGTTGCCGGCCCAGAAAACTATCTGAAATATTCTAGGCTTCCTTTTGTGTCTTCAGGACAGGAATCAAAGGCAAACATACCCAATGGGGCACATTTTTCAAAAAAGAAATGACCCGAAATGGGTTTAACCATTCTCTACTCTGTCCAAAACTAAACAAAGATTTTAGCTAATATTACAGGTCCTTATATAGCGCTGTCAATTTACACAGTACTTTACAAATATGTATATTCTACATTCACATCAGTCCAGGGCCGCTGATAGAAATCATGGTGCCCCATACAGCCTACCTGACGGGGCCCCCTTTAGCCCCGCCCCTGGTCCCTCCTTCAGCCCCACCCATGGCCCACCCCTGGCCCCTCCCCAGACCCACCTTGAAAAAAGTGCAGGTTTGTCTTCAAGTGCTATTTATCTTTCTCCAGCCAGTTATAAGTTTGATTATCCAAAAGAAATACTATTTTCAGATGAGAACAGACCTCCAGCCAATGCCATAACACATGCGATGCCTGCAGAGAGACTGCAGACATACTACAGGAGATGGTCAGGGACTGTAGACATACTACGACATACTACAAGAGATGGTCAGAGACTGCAGACATAGCACAGGAGATGGTCAGAGACTGCAGACATACTACAAGAGACGGTCAGAGACTGCAGACATAGCACAGGAGATGGTCAGAGACTGCAGACATACTACAAGAGACAGTCAGAGACTGCATACATAGTACAGGGGATGGTCAGGGACTGTAGACATACTACAGTAGATGGTCAGAGAATGCATACATAGTACAGGGGATGGTCAGGGACTGTAGACATACTACAGTAGATGGTCAGAGACTGCATACATAGTACAGGAGACGGTCAGAGACTGCATACATAGTACAGGAGACAGTCAGAGACTGCAGACATAGTATAGCAGATGGTCAGAGACTGCAGACATAGTGCAGGAGACGGTCAGAGACTGCATACATAGTACAGGAGACAGTCAGAGACTGCAGACATAGTACAGGAGATGGTCAGACTGCAGACATAGTACAGGAGATGGTCAGACTGCATACATAGTACAGGAGACAGTCAGAGACTGCAGACATAGTACAGGAGATGGTCAGACTGCAGACATAGTACAGGAGATGGTCAGACTGCAGACATAGTACAGGAGATGGTCAGACTGCAGACATAGTACAGAAAATGTTGTTAATTAAAAAATAAAATAAAACCCTTTTAATATGACTTGGCTCAGTGCCAAAACACTGGAAAAAAAAGAGAGGATAGCATTCTAATCATAAAGGAGTATACTGATAAGTGAACGTCTCATGAGGCACAAGATTCCTACATAAGGATCCCAAGAAGAAACTAGACTGTATAGGAAAGTGCAGCAGAGGTGGGGGATGTGCGGCTTCTATGCACTCAGCATATAAGGATGACAGGCTGGTCGGCTATCTGACTTCATGTTGTAAATGACCCCCCTCCTCCCCGACGCAAGCAGCTCAACACCTGAAAGACGTCTTCCTGTGCTTCATCCTGGGAATGTAGTGACTGTTACGTTCTCTTATCACCAAAGGGTAATGACAGGGGATTAGACTGCAACAGCCTGTTCTATTCTGCTCTGTCGGAGCCTCCATGCAGCGTTTTTCACACACAGCACACAGGTGGGAGGCGGCAGCAGTTGGGACGTGAGAGACTCCTAAACTACAGTGGGAAACCAGCTTTTTATAGAAATAGTTTTTTTTTTTTGCTGCACTCTCATTCATTCAGATTGCACGGGCCCCCCTGCAGGCTGGGCCCAGTACAACAGGGCCAGTTGTACTGGCTTATCAGCGGCCCTGCATCAGTCACTGCCCTCAAGGAGCTTACAATCTAAGGTCCCTAATTTACATTCATACATACACATACTAGAGCCAGTTTAGAAAGGAGCCAATTAACCTACCAGCATGTCTTTGTAGTGTGGGAGGAAACTGGAGGAAACTCGGAGGAAACCCACACAGGCACAGGGAGAACATGTAAACTTTGTGCAGGTAGTGCTGTGGTTGGGATTCAAACCAATGACCCCAGTGTTGCTAACCACATAGCCTAGGTGCATCCTCATAAAGTTCAATCGAATTAATAAATAATAATAAATAATAATTAATATACAGATTCTTTAAAAAAAAAAAAAAACTCTTAATTTTTCGGTGCTGTACATGTACTTTCTTGGACTCAATAAATCCTTTGTGAAATAAAAACTCATAATTTTTAAAGTTTACCGCTACTCAGAAAGTACATTTGGGGAGGACAGATATCTTATTAAGTTGGCCATAAGTATAAAGGCGATGTCCACAACAGTACAATCAATGATTTAGAACTATCCAGCCTCCAGCATTCAAGAGGAAGTAAACGCTGATGGGTTTTACTTCTTCTTTTTTCCCCTGCATTTCCCTGCAAAGTAAAAGCATAATGCGATGCATACTAGCCCATTATGTGGCACTTACCTGCCAACGAAGCCGGCAATGTTCCCGCTGGTGGACGCATCCATCTTCACCCCTCTTCCTTCCGGGGGCCACGGACTCTGGCTCTGTGACTGGATGAAGTCGCATGACGTCACATGAGCACAGGAGCCATCAGTCATGGCACTTGCTAGTGAAAAAACGGCACGGAGGTCCGTTTCTTCACAGCGCATGCACCTATGATGTTGGCGCAAAACGTTTGTGGTAAATATCTCCTAAACCATGCAGGTTTAGGAGATATTTACAATACCTACAGGTAAGCCTTATTATAGGCTTACCTGTAGGTAAAAGTGGTGTAACTAGGTTTAGAACCACTTTCAGTCCCAATGGCCCTTAGTTTACGCAAGGATGGCACTGGCTCATAGTAAGACATATACAGCATCTTTGAGACCCATGCTGTTCCCTCCCGGTACGCATGAAGTGTAGTGGCTAGTAAAGGTTGGTGGAATGAAGCTGAAACATGGTTAATAATGGTTGATGACATTGAAGGCAAGCTGGTTGTAAATCAGCAGTTCAACTGCTGCAGGTTGTGTCGTATGCTTGATTTTTCATATTTGTCATTTAATTTCCCCAAAGAACACGGTACACAGATCAAAAGAAGGTGGACACCCCTGTATATTATTGAGTCCACATGTTTCCAGTGACGAGCACTGTTAAAGCGGAGCTCCACCCGCACCAAAAATATTAAAAGTCAGCAGCTACAAATACTGCAGCTGCTGACTTTTAATAAATGGACACTTACCTGTTCCAGGTTCCAGCGGTGTCGGCAGAATGTGACGAGCGACCGCTCGTCTCTCAGCTGCCCCGCCGCCATCCTCTGTCAGGGAATTATTGGAGGGCTGGTGGTATTTTGAACAATCTCACTAGACTAACCTACTGAAAGGGATCCTCGGAAGGTTCTTTGGCACCAGACAGTGTCCCTAAAGCCACGTACACACGATCAGACTTTTCGGCCGGACTGTCCGGCGGTTCCCTACTGCGCATGCGCGAGTCGCGCTGCGCGTCTCTTTAGGTCCCCGTTGTGTCCTGGGAACTGTGTTTCCCAAGACACAACGGGGCATCTGCGGATAGGGGTGGGGCAGCTCCGGATATCTTGTCCAAAAGTGGGTGAAGATTCCTGTATTATACAGGTATCTGCATCCCCCTCCCCCTGAAAGGTGCCAATTGTGGCACCGGAGGAGGGAAAGAATCCGATAAGCGGAAGTTCCACTTTAGGGTGGAGCTCCGCTTTAATGCATACATAGACATTTTAGACAACTGTGAGCTTCTAACCTTGTGGCAACAGTTATGGTGAAGGGCTGCGTGCTCGGATAAGGGTCTGATATGGATTTGGGGGGAACCCCCACGCCGTTTTCTCAGCGTAGGGATTCTCCGATCGAGGCGGCAGCATTGAATTCCTTCACTAGTCCCGTCTACCTGGAGTCCTGTTCTAAATGAACAGACTTTTCTCCGTGTGTGGGGCAAGTCCGTTCATTTCAAAAGTACCGCAGACTTCCGCCAAAACTCCGGCGGATTGTCCGACCTGAGAAGTCTGGGCGTGTGTGGGCAAGTCCACACGTTCGGAAAGTCCGGCGGACCTCCGCTGGAAAGTCCAGCCGAAAAGTCTGATCGTGTGTATGTGGCTTTAGGGACACTGTCTGGTGCCAAAGAACCTTGCGAGGATCCCTTTCAGTAGGTTAGTCTAGTGAGATTGTTCAAAATACCACCAGCCCTCCAATAAAGGCCATCAACTGGTAATGCTACAGGGAATCACACTACAGTGGGTTGTATTGATACTGTCTTGTTCACCAGTGTGCCATTACATTCTCCCATTGCAATTGCAACAACTTTGAACCGTTACTATAAAACTACTACAGTACTAAGACCCTGTGTGCGTGTGGATTCTCCCAAACGGGTACCTTGTTCGAAGCCCTGCCTACTAGCTGCCACTGCTGACTTGCTTTTCAAGGGCTTTCATCTTCATCCTTGGATTTCTGTCCCATAGCAAGAATGCAAGATTTATCTACAGCTTCACCGGCTTCAATATGTCTATTGTACACAGACCTTTTAACCACTTCGCATTCCGGGGCAATTCTGACACTTCTCTCCTATATCGGAAAATCTACTTTTTTTTTTCTAGAAAATTACTTGAAATCCCTAAACATTATAAAAAATTTTTTAGCAGAGGCTCTATACAATAAAATGATGGGTGCTGCAATTTTTATGTCACACAGTATTTGAGCAGCGTTTTTTTCAAACGCAATTTTTTGTGAGAAAAAAACAAAACACAATATTTACCCCAATTTTTGTATAATGTGAAAGATGATGTTACCTAACATGTCATGCTTTAAAAATGCGTCTGCCCATGGAATGGTGGCAAGCTACAATGTCAATGTCAGTTCCTCTGATATTGCAGGAACACAGGGTCAATGCCTTCCTTCCTCACAGAATGGCAATTTGCCTTGTTTACATACACAGATTGCCATTCTGCCTGCAGTGGCGGCTGGTGGTATAATTTTGGGGGGGGGGGGGGTGGCAAACAATCCACCCGAGCCCACCCTTTTTGAAGCCTATTAGAGCCTCTGGCTCTAATCACGTTCTTCTTCTTCTAAAAAAAAACAAAAACATTGGAATCCATGCATCCGGCACCCCACATGTAGATTAGGGGGCTGGATGCATGGATTAGGGGGGGCGGCGGGGGACGTGCCGCTCCCATCTACCTGTGTACGGAATAATCGGCGGACGCCGGCGGACATAGAGTCCACTGTGCCTGATGCTGGGCTCCAGATGTGTGTGATCACAGTGGGAGCGGATCGCTCCAGACCCAGAAGTGTCAGATCATGTACTAGGTCTGACTAGGATCTGGCACAGAGCGGCCGCCCTGCCACGGTATATGTACAGTGGGCAGTCCACAAGTGGTTAAAGCAGAACTGTATCCACAGGGCTGGCCCAAGACATTGTGCTGCCTGGGTCCAAGAATGAAATGCTGCCACCCCACCAAAAAAAAAATCATGCCCACCAAAAGGGCCCCCACATGCATTATTTTATATCATGATAATTAAAAATAAAGGAAATTTATCAGGAAGTCAGATTTACATGCAACAGCACCTTGTCTATATGCAAAATTATATGACATACCATTATGTTCAATTCCAAGGGGCGGGCTAGGGCAGTATAGGGATGGGCTAGGGCAGTATATAAACAGTCTAGGGTAGTATAGGGGTAGGCTAGAGTAGTATATAGACAGGCTAGGGTAGTATATGGACAAGCTAGGGTAGTAAATTGGCACGCTAGGGTAGTGTATGGACAGGCTAGGGTAGTATATGGACAGGCTAGGGCAGTATAGGGGCAGGCTGGAGTAGTATATAGACAGGCTAGGGTAGTATAGGGGTGGCAAACCAAAAGGTCCCTGCCCCCACCTATAACTGGCATGGTAGGGGGCAGGGACCTTTTGGTTTGTTACTGGTGTATAATATGGTCCGGAGACACACTGTATACCTTTGCTGCCACTGTGCTCTTGCTAGGTGTCCAGTGTGCTCCTGGTCCTTTAAGGGGGATTGGGCTTCCTCCTGGTCCACCTGCCCCTCATCTATCCATTTATAGCATGTGCTTACATTGTGGAGACGCTTATAAACATAAATTCACTAGCGTTAGGACTGCAAGCATACACAGGGTGCCGTGAAAAGGCCTTGCAGCTTATGCATGCATTTGCAAATGTGTGCGAACTAAACCCCTGTTTTTAACGCAGACTGTTGGACAGGTTAATTTGGTCAGTTAGCAGACTGGTTGGTGAGTTGAGCTATGGTATGTTCTCTCTTTGTTTTTTAGTATAGGGGTGGGTAGGGTAGTATATAGACAGGCTAGGGTAGTATATGGACAGGCTAGGGCAGTAAATTGGCACGCTAGGGTAATATATGGACAGGCTACGGTAGTATATGGACAGGCTAGGGTAGTATAGGGGTGGGTAGGGTAGTATATAGACAGGCTAGGGCAGTATATGGACAGGCTAGGTTAGTATATGGACAGGCTAGGGTAGTATATGGACAGGCTAGGGCAGTATATGGAAAGTCTAGGGCAGTAAATTGGCATGCTAGGGTAATATATGGACAGGCTATGGTAGTATACAGACAGGCTAGGGTAGTATAGGGGTGGGTAGGGTAGTATATAGACAGGCTAGGGCAGTATATGGACAGGCTAGGTTAGTATATGGACAGGGTAGGGTAGTATATGGACAGGCTAGGGCAGTATATGGAAAGTCTAGGGCAGTAAATTGGCATGCTAGGGTAATATATGGACAGGCTATGGTAGTATACGGACAGGCTAGGGTAGTATAGGGGTGGGTAGGGTAGTATAAAGACAGGCTAGGGCAGAATATGGACAGGCTAGGTTAGTAAATGGACAGGCTAGGGTAGTATATGGACAGGCTAGGGCAGTAAATGGACAGGCTAGGGTAGTATATGGACAGGCTAGGGCAGTATAGCAGCAGGCTGGGGTAGTATATAGACAGGCTGGGGCAGTATAGGCGTAGGCGGAGCAGCCCAGGGCACACAAAACTTCTGGAAAAAAAAAATCTTGGTCCTCAATTTGCTGGGTAAATAGAAGAGAAGGAGAGGCGGCTGTGGTTCAATTTTCTGCCCCTCTCAAAGTGCTACCTAGGTCCAATGGACCCACTGGGACCCATGGTAGGGCTGGCCCTGTGTATCCAGTGCCAACCCCCAAAGCCCTTGCCAAAAATCGTATCTTCAACCAAATTTCTCCTAAGCAGCTCAATAAGTGAAATTGTAATTTTTTTTTCTGCTTTAGTGGAACTCCATACATACAACTGCAGATACATCTCTCAATTTCTTGAAATTACTTGAAATTACTTGAAATAACTGTATGAAAGTCTTCATTAAAAAAAATTATTAAAAAAAATCTAAAAAAACTAAAACTTTTGCATTTTGGAACTTTTTCAGAATTTCTTCCTTGTGTGGATCAAGTCTACCTGCCCCCACCTTTCCCCTATATATTGGAAAAAGAAAAACCCCTTCAGCTATATTTTAATCATAATACCCAATTAAGTTGTGATGGAACTGTACACCTTCTCATGGTTTTCCTCTCGCCGATGTCTGATTAATACATAAGACGTGTCATATCCCTCTTAATAACTCCATTTAACAAACAGCGCTCCCAACACTATTTTTGCATTCGTTTTCTCCGGATAGGCTCAGGGCAAAATACCGCACGGCGGGAAGTTATTCGTCCTACCAGGACAGATAAGGCATAAAGTTCTGCTCCCTGAATCCATTCTTTTTATAACTAGTTTACTGCTGTGACGGAGGAACACATAATCGCTCTCATGTTGTTTACCAGTTATTATTCATTTCACTGGAATACAGAAAAACATATTAAAATACGGGGAATGGCATTTTATATCCAATCCCTTAGACAGTTAATGAATCCGGAAACCTATTTCATTAGGCGCCCCCAATGTATGAATTAGCGCTTCTCATTAGGCGTTTTCTATTTTAAAATTCCCATTTAAAGCTGAACTCCAGGCAAGCAGCTAAATACATAGAAGAAATATATCTATAGGAACTAATGTACCTACCAAAATATTTTTGCTTCTGTCTATCCATTTTTGAGATTTACACAGCTCTGCCCCACTCTGTTTACACTATATTGTCAAAAGTTATTGGGACGTCTGCCTTTACACGCACATGAACTTTAATGGCATCCCAGTCTTAATCCATAGGGTTCAATACTGTTGACCCCACCTTTGCAACTATAACAGCTTCAACTCTTCTGGGAAGGCTGTCCACAAGGTTTAGGAGTGTGTCTATGAGAATGTGAGGTCAGGCACTGATGTTGGATGTGAAGGCCTGGCTTGCAGTCTTTGCTCAAATTTATCCCAAAGTTGTTCTATCGGGTTGAGGTTCAGGCCACTTAATTTCCTCCACCCCAAACTCGCTCGTCCATGTCTTTATGGACCTTGCTTTGCAAAGGGTGGGACAAACTCAATAATGAACCCTACGGACGAAGACTGGGATGCCAATAAAGTTCATGTGCGTGTAAAAGCAGGTGTCTCAACATTCTCCTCAGCAGGTGTCAAGTTTAAGGTGCCATTCTGGTGCCTCTTGTAGAACTCTGCCTGCATAATCACTCCTCTGTCAGAGTTGCGGCCATTCTTTCCAACATCCAAATACAAGAACTCATAGTTGACAGACACTACAGCTAGCATGACTATGCTGTAAAAGCCCTTATACAGTGGTGTGAAAAAGTGTTTGCCCCCTTCCTCATTTCCTGTTCCTTTGCATGTTTGTCACACTTAAGTGTTTCGGAACATCAAACCAATTTAAACAATAGTCAAGAACAACACAAGTAAACACAAAATGCAATTTGTAAATTAAGGTGTTTATTATTAAAGGTGAAAAAAAATCCAAACCATCATGGCCCTGTGTGAAAAAGTGATTGCCCCCCTTGTTAAAACATACTATAACTGTGGTTGTCCACACCTGAGTTCAATTTCTCTAGCCACACCCAGGCCACACCTGTTCACAATCAAGGCATCACTTAAATAGGAGCTGCTTGACACAGTAAGGTCCACCAGAAGATCCTTAAAAGCTACACATCATGCCGAGACCCAAAGAAATTCAGGAACAATTGAGAAAGAAAGTAATTGAGATCTATCAGTCTGGAAAGGGTTATAAAGCCATTTCCAAAGCTTTGGGAATCCAGCGAACCACAGTGAGAGCCATTATCCACAAATGGCGAAGACATGGAACAGTGGTGAACCTTCCCAGGAGTGGCCGGCCGCCCAAAATTACCCCAAGAGCGCAGCGACGACTCATCCAAGAGGTCACAAAAGACCCCACAACAACGTCCAAGGAACTGCAGGCCTCACTTGCCTCAGTTAAGGTCAGCGTTCATGCCTCCACCATCAGGAAAAGACTGGGCAAAAATGGCCTGCATGGCAGAGTTCCAAGGAGAAAACCACTGCTGAGCAAAAAGAACATCAAAGCTCGTCTCAATTTCTCCACAACACATCTTGATGATCCCCAAGACTTTTGGGACAACATTCTGTGGACCGATGAGACAAAAGTGGAACTCTTTGGAAGGTGTGTGTCCAAGTATATCTGGCGTAGAAGGAACACTGCATTTCAGAAAAAGAACATTATACCAACAGTAAAATATGGTGGTGGTAGTGTGATGGTCTGGGGCTGTTTTGCTGCTTCAGGACCTGGAAGACTTGCCGTGATAAAAGGAACTATGAATTCTGCTGTCTACCAAGAGATCCTGAAGGAGAATGTCCGACCATCTGTTCGTGTACTCAAGCTGAAACGAACTTGGGTTCTGCAGCAGGACAATGATCCTAAACACACCAGCAAGTCCACCACCGAATGGCTGAAGAAAAACAAAATGAAGACTTTGGAGTGGCCTAGCCAAAGTCCTGACCTGAATCCTATTGAGATGTTGTGGTATGACCTTAAAAAGGCCGTTCATGCTCGAAAACCCTCTAATGTAACTGAATTAGGACAATTCTGCAAAGATGAGTGGGCCAAAATTCCTCCAGGACGCTGTAAAAGCCTCATTGCACGTTATCGCAAACGCTTGGTTGCAGTTGTTGCTGCTAAGGGTGGCCCAACCAGTTATTAGGTTTAGGGGGCAATCACTTTTTCACACAGGGCCATGATGGTTTGGATTTTTTTTCACCTTTAATAATAAACACCTTCATTTACAAATTGCATTTTGTGTTTACTTGTGTTGTCCTTGACTATTGTTTAAATTGGTTTGATGTTCCGAAACACTTAAGTGTGACAAACATGCAAAGGAACAGGAAATGAGGAAGGGGGCAAACACTTTTTCACACCACTGTAGTTAAAATAATAGGAGCCAGAGTTGGCTGGTGGTACAATCCTGACATGCTTGCCATTAATAGCACCACCACAGTTGGGAAAATCCCACTGCTGATGGAACTGGGCTGCAACGTCCTGCCATTGCTCTGGGTTGGTTGGAAACTATGGATTATATATTTTTTTTTTTAATTACTCAATGATATTTGACACAAAGATGCTTAGACAACATAAGAATCCACTTAAATGAGTATTTAAAGACAAAAGTGGAAGGTCAACTTATCTGATCCCCCCCCCCCCTCTGGTGGCCCATTAGACAAATTTTAGGGGGGAGGGGTAATGGGTAGATGTTTTGGACAGGTAACTCTCTACACTTCCATGAGAGCTGTTTGCATAATTAATCAATGATACTTTGGCCAGCCCCTCCTTACGTACACTATTGGCAGGTCAGTGGACAGGTAAGAAGTGTCATAATCTAAAAAGCTGGATTCACACTGTCCAAATTGCAGCACATTTTGACATTATGATTTAACCAATCAATATAATGGGAGACAAAAACTTAAGAAGTTTAAATTTGTAGGTAATCAGGCAGGCCCTTGCACTACATGGTTTGGGGAATTTATACAGACATTTTAACACAAAAGAGGGATATTGTGTATGGGTTTTTCCAAGTCAGCAGAGTATTTGTTGACTTGACATTTTTTGAGGGAGGGTTCCAAATGAGTTTGGTCCAAAAAAAAAAGGCCTCTTGCATTGAATTTGAGGACACCAAAAACATTTGTACACATTTTAGGGGTTGTTTAGGGTAAGCCCCAAAATGAAGCTGACAAAAAACATTGTTACGTTACCAGGCTAGGTGTGTATGGGCCCAGGATAGCATGCTGGGGAGGTTATTGAAGGAAAATATGCATGTAGGCCAAAAAAAGGAGCAGGAAAATCTTACAGCATGCATGAGGACAAAGAGGACATTCACAGCATCTTACAATATTGTTAATTATGTAATCAACAAATTAATAAAATACATTAGCAAACATAAATACATGGAATGTGATCTTAAAGGTAAAAACTTACCCTAATATAGTCCTTCAGCAGGACTTGAATTAGGGCTGAGCAGGTCTCTGGAATAATGCCTCCTAGAGCCTGGGGGGAGATCCCAGTAGTAAAATTGAGGTCCTGGAGACTTCTCCCCGTCACCAAGTACCACAAGGTGGCTATGAGCCTTTGCTCTGGAGTGATGGAAGTCTCATACATGTGTCCTGCTTCTTAATATAGGGGGACACCAATGCCAAGAGTTGGTAAAAGCAGGGGTCCGTCATCCGGAGATAATTCCTATAATCATACGGATTATTCTCCTGGAGCTTCCACAGCAATGGCATATGACAAAATTAGTCACGATTAAGCAACCAATTTTTGGTCCAAGAACTCCTCCTCCTCCTGTTCCTGGACTGGACTTGGGTCAAAGTAATAACTCCTAGACGAATAATCACACGTTCTCTCCTCCGATTACGGAACGTGGCTGGTTGACAAACGGCCGCTCAGAAACGAACTGAAAAGCACGAATCAACACTCACCAAACTTCTAATAACACGAAATTAGTAGAAGGAGCCCAAAGGGTGGCACTTGAGAAATTAACTTCCTCTTTATAGTCTCGTAGTACGTCACTACATTCGTGCTTGTCAAACAACAATTTGCGTACTGTTATGCCGCGTACACACAATCGGACTATCCGGCGGATTTGTCCAACGGACTAGAGTGGGCTCCGGCAGACTTTTTCTTCCCAAAAGTCCGGCGGACTTAGAAAGAAGTCTTGACTCAAAATTGACTCAAAAAAGAAAAATAAGAAGGCTGCGACAGCGACGAACCAGAAGACCGGGCCAACGCTAGTAAAAGAGCTGGAAGAAGATAGCGAAGGCCCGGCAGAAGAAACGAAGAGCGGGACAAGACCCCCGAAGTCGGAAGAAGACCCCTGGATGGCGGCAACGAAGGAGAAAGCCGGGCTCCTCTGCTAGTAAAACAGTGTTAAAAGAGCAGAAGAGCAGAAGATAGCGGAGGAGCCCGGCGAGAAGACCCCCAAAGTCGGAAGAAGACCCCCGGAGCTGTCTAATAAACTACTTTAAAACCTGTGTTGTATTTTTTTATTAACACTTTTTCCCTCAGGTGAATGGGTAGGTGTACCATTTACCCCATACTCATTCACATAGGTTGGGGGGCCGGGATCTGGGGGCCCCCTTAATAAAGGGGGCTCCCAGATTCTGATAAGCCCCCCGCCCGCAGACCCCGACAACCAACGGCCAGGGTTGTCGGGAAGAGGCCCTTGTCCTCATCGACATGAGGACAAGGTGCTTTGGGGAAGGGGGGCTTCCCCAAAGCACCCCCCATGTTGAGGAGGGCACCCCCCCATGTTGAGGGCACGGGGCCTGGTATGGCTCAGGAGGGAGGGGAGCTCGCTCGTCCCCACCCCCTTTCCTGACCGGCCAGGCTGCGTGCTCGGTTTAAGGGTCTGGTATGGACTTTGGGGGGACCCCCACGCCGTTTTTTCAGCGTAGGGGTTCCCCTTTAAATCCATACCAGATGACGGGGCTAGCAAGGTGTCAATCTCGCCGATGGAGGCGGCGACATTGACTTCCTTCGCTAGTCCCGTCTACCTGGAGTCACGTTCAAAACGAACAGACTTTACTCCGTGTGTGGGCAAGTCCGTTCATTTGAAAAGTCTGGCGGACCTCCGCCACAAGTTAGCCGGATTGTCCACCGGATCTAGTCCGCTGGAAAGGTCTGGTCGTGTGTGGGCATGTGTGGGCAAGTCCGCTCATTCGGAAAGTCCGGCAGACCTCCGCTGGAAATTTCGGCGGATTACCCACCGGACTAAGTCCGCCGGATAGTCCGATCGTGTGTACATGGCATAACAGTGGTCCGTGGAATATTTAGTAGCAAGGAAATTTCATGGATGGACTTATTGCACAGGTGGCCACCTATCACGGTACCACGCTTGAGTTCACTGAGCTCCTGAGAGTGACTCATTCTTTCTCAAACATTTGTAGAAGCAGCATGCCTAGGTGCTGATTTTATACACCTGTGGCCATGGAGGTGATTGGAACATCTGAATACAATGATTTGGAGGGGTGTCCCAATACATTTGGCAATATAGGTTAAGTAATATATTTGATCTAATCACCCATGCTTTCTTACAATTGGTCCATATCTTTCAAATTCCCTCGGTGGGAATTTGTAGACCTATCAGCCCAACTGCACATCATCTTAGAATGAGTATTCATAGAGAAGGGCTTCTATTTTGCCTTTATAAGGCTTTCAAACCAAGTGCTTATCACGTCATCACACGCGCTCCCTGCTGCATTCCAGACATAATTTAATTAGCATTTCCAAGCAGTCCATTAATCAATAATGAATAATCGCACCACTTTTTTTTCCAGCAAGAATTATTACAAATCTGTATTGATTTCTGCACAGATATATTTATGTGCCCTTAATCGCCTCAAATTAGAATTAATATGTGGAATAATTCCACCTTTTGAACCTCATCTCAAATATTTAATTGATTTGAACTCTTTTTTAAGGTTAATAAGCAAAGCTGCTATGGTTGATCTGTATAGATACATTTAATTAGTGTAAAACATTGATTGATGAACAAGTTTTTCTCTGATTTCCCTCTATTGTATGTTACAGCAATCTCCCCTCCTGGTCAATATTATTTATATATTTTTTTTTTCTTTTTTCAAAGCTACGCGTAGTGGCAATAATGTTATTGGATACACTTCTCTAGTTCTTCTCTATTTATTACCTCTTAAGCCCCATACACACGGTCGGATTTTCCGATGGATTCTGTCCTATCGGACAATGTTGTCGGAAATTTCGACCGTGTGTAGGCTCCATCGGACAGTTTCCATCGGATTGTCCGACGGACAAAGTTGTATCTCCTGCTCTAAAAATTTTCTGACAACAAAGTCCGATCACACCAATTCCGATCGTGTGTAGCGAATTCTGACGGACAAAGTGCCACGCATGCTCAGATCACATTACAAGACCAAAGCTATTGGCTACTAGCCTCTACGTAGTCCCGTCGTAGGCAACAAACGCCACCACGTTCAGAATGATCGGATTTTCCGACAACTTTGTCCGACCGTGTGTATGCAACACCAGTGTCGGACTAAATCCGTTGGACCAAATCCGATGGATTTGGTGGTCAGATTTTCCGACCGTGTGTATGGGGCTTTACAGAGATCGCAGATTCCTCCTTGACAATGCCTTCATCTGCTTTTCTCTCCAGAGGGATGGAACCACCTTTGTTCTGGCATCATTCAGGCTCAGAGATAACCCGATCATATAAATCCTGGTGTCTGTGCAGTTGTTGACTGGGTTTACAATTGTCTGACTCACATCAGCCCCTCTCTTCAGCAATAGGAAAGGAAATGGACTGCACTGGGACACCATAAGTAATGTTCCCGGCCAGGCAAGCCTTAAAGTGTTACTAAACCCACAACAGTAAAATCAGTCTAGACGTTTTAATAAGACTCATACAACTGGGCATGTGGTTGCCATCATCCCTAATAATAATTAAGTAGAAAAACCTCTATTGATGGGATTTTAAAGGCAACAAACACAATTTAGAAAATAGATATAAATTTATTAAATACATCAAGAAATTTCATGAAAATTCCCAACATTGGATACAAAGATGATCCTAAAAACATTGTACATGATGAAAGAAGATACAGTGATACTTAAATCCAACGCGTTTCAATAAACCCTAGTATTTGGAATCTTCATCAGAGAATTGTATCACTGTCTACAAATAGATAAAAAACACAACATTTTAGGAATAACGTATAGGGATCACATGTGAAATCTCATACATACATATTATCCATACATCTACACAGTGAGTAGGACAACAGATAGGAGTCCAAATAGTTACATCCAAATACATCAAAAAAATACTTACATGAACATAATTGACACTTTTGGGACCATTGACATTTATGTAGCGATCAGAGCTAAAAATAGCCACTGATTACTGTATAAGTGTCACTGGCAGGGAAGAGGTAAACACTAGGGTTAAATGTGTTCCCTAGGGAGGTGTTTCTAACTGCGGGGGGAGGGGACTGACTGGAAGTAGAGAGAGATCGCTGTTCCTGATCACAATCTGTTTGTTTACATTGACAGATCCGCATTCTGGCTCTCCGAGTCGCCGGTGGACTTTGCTGGGTGCCGGCCACGCGCCTGCACCCCCTAGAGTTCTTAAAGCAGGCGACGTACACCTACGACGATTCCCGCAGCTGTGCCAACCTGCTGCAGTATAATGACGGCGGCTGGTCGGCAAGCAGTTAAAATGGTAGTAAACTGTCTTTTGTAAAAACCCACTTACAGGTAGACATGTGCACAACAAAAAAATTTGTTTATTTTCGTTTCGTTTTTTTAGTTTCCGAAAAAAAGTAGTTTTTTTTTGTTTTGTTTTTTTCGTTTCCGTTGATTCGTAACGATTCGTACATTCGTAAGTCGTCGTTGTTCGTATTCGTAACGATTCGTACATTTGTAAGAGTTATTTTTAGTTGATTCGTTTTTTCGTTAGTTTCATTTTCGTTCATTCGTTTAATCGAAATTCGGACGCATTCGTAGTTATTCGTACATTTGTAACATTCGTAACATTCGTAGATTCGTAATCGGAGCATAATTCATAATTTTATGTAATGTGTATGCTATTATTACATTTTAATAATTTATGAATCGAAAAAAAAAAAAAAGTTACGAATCGAAAAAAAAAAGTTACGAATCGAAAAAAAAAGTTACGAATCGAAAAAAAAGTTACGAATGTACGAATTTTTTTGTTCAATCCATTCGAAGCATGTTAAGCAGCGCCATTGTAAGGGACACGGAAAATTACCAATTCAACAAAAAAAAAAGTTACTAATGTACGAATTGTTTCATTCATTTTCGTTGTTCCTTTTTTCGTTTTTCGGATTTTCGTTGTTTGGTTTTTCGGATTTTCGTTGCTTTTCGGATTCGTTCGATTCGAACGATTCGTTAATCGGATTCGTACGATTCGAACGATTCGTTATTCGGATTCGTTCGATTCGAACGATTCGTTCATTCGTATGAAAACGAACGAACGAAAAAAACAAAAAAAAACTAAAAACGAAAAAAAACGAAAAAAAAAAAAAACGAAACGAATTGCACATGTCTACTTACAGGTAGGGTTTTTTATAACAGAAGAGACCCTAGGGGTCTCTGCTGTCATAAATGACCCCCCTGCCTGTCAGCAGGTAATGCGGTCTGAGCTACGCATGCGCAGCACAGACCGCATTTACAGGCAGATCTGCGTGCTGCGGCGAAGTGACTCCCATGTGCATGCGCAAGAGTGATGTCACCGCAGCCCGGTCATTCAAGCGGCTGAAGATTTGGAATCCAGAAGAAAAAACAGGTTAACATGGAAGCGCCATGGACCAGAGAGAGCCGAGACAGCCCAGCGCTGGACGGCTCCGTCTGTAGGTAAGTCTCTTATAATATATTAGTATGCGGTGCATACGAGTAGATTATGACTTAAACCTGCAGGAGAGCACTTTTTTTAGTCTCTTAAAGCGGAGGTTCACACAAAAATTGAACCTCCACTTTTCAGAACCCCCTCCGGTGTCACATTTGGCACCATTCAGGGGGGAGGGGGGTGCAGATACCTGTCTAAGACAGGTATTTGCACCCACTTCCGGGCATAGACTCCCACGGGAGTCTATGCCTCTTCCTGTGCCGCCGCGCTGTCTGCTGGGACACACACAGGTCCCAGAGACAGCGGGGACCATTTTCACTGCGCTGCGCTACTCGCGCATGCGCAGTAGGGAACCGGGAAGTGAAGCCGCAGGGCTTCATTTCCTGATTTCCATACCGAAGATGGCGACGGCAGCATCCGAGGACCGAGGGACGGTTCGGCCTCGGGTGCCGACATCGCTGGACCCTGGGACAGGTGAGTGTCCTTATTTTAAAATTCAGCAGCTGCAGTATTTGTAGCTGCTGACTTTAAAAAAAAAAAATGTTTGCGGGTCTCCCGATTTTTAATGAGACTTTACTACCGCTTTAATACATCCCCTTCGTGACATCCAATTAACATTTCATATTATAACATACACTAGTTGGCTTTATTATTGGCCCTCTCCATGTACCCCAGTGCCCCCTAGTGGACAATTTTTAGTAGCACCAGTCCACGTGCAGTCATAAATAGGATTTTTGTAAATGAATCACAATCCTTTTGTACCAGTCAATTTTTTTTTTTTTTTTTATAAATGTATTTTTATCTTGCTAACACCATGTTCAAAGACCCTGAATGGGAGAAAATTGGAGATGCATTTCCATAATGACATTGTATTTTAATCCTTGCACCTTGTGATTTGTTAAAGCTCAAACTTGTAAAGAAAGAAAGAAAGAATAAAAAAAATAAAAAAATAAAAAACGGCGCACCTAATAATGTGTTCAAGTAACAGAGGAATAAAAGCAAGTACAGCAGATTAACCGAGGATAATGCTTCTTTTTTTCCATGTGATAATTTAGACACAACACATGAGTACATGTTGTTCCTTAGAACGCTTTGCCTTCACAATAAGGCCTCCTACCGCGACATCGCAAAAGGTTACTTATTAAATGTGCCCAGTTGAACGAGAAAAGCAAAAAAAAAACAAAAAATAAAAATATATTTTCCAATGTATAAAATATTGTCTTTATTATTAGCCTACAATTATTTAAATGAAAGCAATTTTCCCAGATTTGATTAATAGTTGCAGGTAAGTGTTTAGCTGGCCTTGACCTTTCGACAAGAAAAGGAGCCCGGAACTGTGCGCCCCACGGAACGGAGAAAATATATCAAAGAAAAACAATGTATGACATTCTTCCTACACCTAGAGCCAAACGCTTTCATTATTTTTTTTCATCCTATATAATTTTCCTTGATTTCCTCTGGGTGAATCCTGTTGATTTTGCTTTTCTTCCAGCTTTATGCTATAATCACCCTTTGGTTTAGGTACAGTACACTACTAAACCACCCACTGCACTACTAAAACCATTTTGATGAAGCAATGAGCTTTTTAGGCTGCGATTCCTCCACCTTCCCTGCAAGAGCTTCGAATTTCTCCACCAGAGACTTTTTGTGTGTGTGTGTGTGCTTTCAGCTCTTTTATGTCGCTCCTATAATTCTTCATTCTTTCTCAATTTAGCTTGCAAGGTTGCTTTTCAATGTGGCTGGGGGGGGGGGGGGGGGGGGGGAGGAGGGGTGTCAATTTTTGACCTGAATCAGTCTATATATGGATGGGTTTAGGTGAAGTTTGTTTAATATGTTCATCTGGTAGTGTCAGTTCCATTTTTTGTAGCTCTCTGGGGATGAGACGTCCTCTTGCTTGACTTTAACCACTTCAACACCGGGCGATTTTACCCCCTTCCTTACCAGAGCACTTTTTGCGTTTCGGCACTGCGTCGCTTTAACTAACAATTGCGCGGTCGTGCGACCTTGCACCCAAACAAAATTGACGTCCTTTTTTTCCCACAAATAGAGCTTTCTTTTGGTGGTATTTGATCACCTCTGTGGTTTTTATTTTTTGCGCTATAAACAAAAGAAGAGCAACAATTTTGAAAAAAAACACAATATTTTTTGCTATAATAAATATCCCATTTTTTTTTTTAAAAAAACTATTTTTTTACTCAGTTTAGGCCGATACGTATTCTTCTACATATTTTTGGTAAAAAAAATCGCAATAAGCATATATAGATTGGTTTGCGCAAAAATTATAGCGTCTACAAAATAGGGGATAGATTTATTGCATTTTTTTTTTTTTTTTTTTTTACTAGTAATGGCGGCGATCTGCAATTTTTTTTTTCACATTTACACGCGATCCTTGCTATAACATTGCAGTGATTACTGTGTAAATGTGACTGGCAGGGAAGGGGTTAACACTAGGGGCGCTGCAGGGGTTAATATGTTCCCTTTTGTAGTGATTCTAACTATGGGGGGAGGGGACTCACAAGGGGAGGAGACCAATCGGTGTTCCTCCGTACTGGGATCACATGACAGGACGTGGAGCTGTGTGTTTACACACACAGCTCCACGGTTCCGCACGGTCCCGCTGTTTTCACGGGCAATCGCGGGTGCCCGGTGGACATCGCGGCCGCCGGGCACGCGCACCGGGTCCCGAGCGACGCCTCCGAGCGACGCCTCCTAGGCGGCCGGGATTGGTAGGACGTCATATGACGCCCACCCAGGATGGGAGATCCACCTTGTGGGCGTCATATGACTATGTGCAGTATTGAAGTGGTTAAAGGAGCGCCAACACTGCTGTGGCCATTAATAGGAAGGTTGACTCTTGCTGTTGGGTTTTAGTTTATTTTTATGTAGTGCACCCCCTAAGGAGCCACTGGTTTGATACCCCCCCAAACCTTAAGGGCCCTTTCACACTTGTGCGACTTCAAAGTCGCGCGATTTTACAGCGATTTTTGCCGCGACTTCGCCACGATTTCAAGGAATGCCTGTGTAATGCCCCGTACACACGCTCCGATCAAAAGTCGCTTTCGGACAGATCGTTCGATAATCTGATCGTTAGTATGCAGCTTTCGACAGCCGATCACTACAGTCCGTCCAACCAAGTCCGAAGGGACAAACAGGAAAACTTTGGTCGGACGACAGCCCATCGCACCACAATCGTGTAATCAGTACAGTATGCGTCCGATAAAAGTCGTTCGACAAACACCACGCATGCTCGGAAACACGAAAATAAACCAGAAGGACAAAGGGTTCACACGTATTTGACATCATTGAAAATATGTAGTGTGAGAGACTTAGTCGGGACAGAGGTTGTTGGAGGGGACTGAATGCGAGCCTATTGCCTTGCGATTATGGGCCCTGGCATTTGGGGGAACGGTGCTCTTTAAGCTGCATGCCTGGGGACCCCTGAGCTGGTGTTACTTGGATTCAGGTCCATGCTGGCCCCCAAGACACAGACTCTGTATATGTATTTGGCATATTAGCAAGAGACGCTAATGTCATGAACTCCAGCCAGCCTGTCTGTTGTGTAAATGAGTATAGTCTGGCTTGTAGGAGTGTTTCACCTATTGTTGTGTGTGCTAATTAACCCTGCAATTGTTGATTGTCCAGTGTTGATTAAGATAATTATCTCATGCTAATTAGGTTAGGTTTTAGTCATCTGGCTGTATATATGTGTGTGACATGTCAAATAAAGACAATTCCTGATGTACCCTACACTGGTGTTGTCTGGTGACTGGGTGAGCTAAGGGGTCTTGGATTGTGTGGTACCGGACAGAGGAAGCATTTATGGCGGACATCTTGAGTACGGGGTCCGTCACACGTAGCTACGCACAGCGGAAGATTTTTCCAGAATCGTACGACAAAAATCTTACACACATTTTGCACTGTTGCATTCAATCTTAGTTGTATGCAACAAAATGCGAACGATATGTCGTACGATAATCAGAACGTGTGTACGGGGCATAAGTGGCATCAAAATCGGACCAAAGTAGTGCAGGGACTACTTTGAAGTCGTACTAATGTGAATGGCTGTCATTGGAAATCATGGGGAACGACTTGTCATGCTACTTTGCAGTCCCAAATCGTGGGACAAGTCGTATAAGTGTGAAAGGGGACTAAAGTGGTTGTAAAGGCAGACCTTTTGTGTGCAGCAGCCCCCTCTTAGCCCCCCTAATCCTTAACTGAGCCCATCTCGATCCAGCGCTATTGCAGGAGAGTCTCCATAGCTCCCAACTGTCCCTGATTTCTAGGGACTGTCCCTGATTTGGAGCAATGTCCCGCTGTCCCTCATTCCTCCTCATTTGTCCCTCATTTCGGTCTGATCTATATAGTGTGGCGGTAGGACCCTGTGCTACCTGGAGGATTGCTGGTTTATGCCAGATTTTGGAGAGAAAGGCACGCTGATTGCACAACTGTGTGCTGGGCTATTTAGTTTTGACCTGGCTATGGCTCAGTGTTCCACCCAAATGTATAAATAGTCAATGCGTTTGTTAGCTCTCACACGGATGCACTAAGCAGGCTAGACACTGAGCCATGAGGAGGTAGAAAATAACAGTCAAAAGACCTGCGTAACAAGGTAATGAAACTTTACAAAGATGGAAAAGGATATAAAAAGATATCCAAAGCCTTGAATATGCAGTCAGTACTGTTTAATCACTTATTAAGAAAATAAGGGGCTCTTTTGATATCAAGCCATGGTCAGGTAGACTAAGAAAGATTGCAGTTACAACTGGCGGAAGAATTGCTCCGGATACAAAGAAAAACCCACAGGTAACCACAAGAGAAATACAGGCTGCTCTCCAAAAAGATGGTGGGGTTGTTTTTAAGGAGCACAATTCAATGATACTTGAACAAAAAGTGCTGCATGGTTGAGCTGCTAGAAGGAAGTCTTTACTGCACCAATGACACAAAAAAGTCAATGGGGCATGTCAAGGTGTTGTTGGGCTTATTGTAACCAGGCTTTTTTGTGGAACATCTACAGTAAAGGCTTTTTTCTGGCAACTTGACCATGCAACTCTTTTTCGTTCGAGTGTCATCGTATTGTGCTCCTTAAAAACAACCACACCATCTTTTTCCAGAGCATATATATATATATGCTTTATTTCTTTAGGAGGGTAACAGAAGCTGTTGATAACTGTTTTGGTATATGTATAATTTCCAGGTGGCCAAAGCAAATTTAATAATCAACAGATTCACATTCTGGGTTAGCAGTCTCCATAGTTGGTCACCATCCTAACAGTCAACGTTGCTTTTCAGCCTAGTTTGGGGGGGAATGACAATTTCTGACCTGAATCAGTCTATATATAGACATCTTAGGTGGAGTTTGTTAATATGTTGTATGGTCAGTTCTGTTTTTGGTACCTGTAGACATCTTCACTTAACTTCCAAGGGGTGCCAACCCTGCTGTGATCATTAATAGGAGGGTTGACTCTTCCTGTTGGGTTGTTATGTTTGTTTTTATATTATGGGCAATACAATGGGAGAAGGTGGGACACCTCAATGTGGGCAGGAACATCCAAAATGCCAAGGTGGGTAGGAATACAAGACAATATCTACAGCAGGAAAGCTAACCTTTGGAGTCCCCAAGGGATAGAAGAAACTGGTAGGTAACCCCTACAAACTCCACTGATAACTAAAGTATAACTTTTGGACAAATTAATATATTTATATATACACACATATATATATATATATATATATATATATATATATATATATATATATATATATATATATATATATATATATATATATATATTTATTTAGGAAAAGTTTTGACCTGAATCAATCTATATATGGATGTCTTAGGTGAAGTTTCATAATACATTGTATGGTCAGTTCTGTTTTTAGTAGAGCTATGGTGCCTAGATGTCTTTGCACGACTTCCAAGAAGTGCCAACCCAGCTGAGATCATTAACCCTTCCTGTTGGGTTTTTAGTTTCCTTTTATGTAGCACCCTCTAGTGTGCTAGGCTTTTTAGTGTAAGAAATTAAATTTTAGCTGTGAATCTGGGTCAGCCTCCTTCTGTTTTGTGGGACATTGGAGAATGTTCTGGACATAGTGGGTCGAGGTTAGGAGGAGCCGCTTGGAATATTTATGAGGACCTCAGTCAATCCCCAGTACAGGGCTGGCAGGGGGCAGAGCTTACCTCATAAATAGGAGTGAGTCATGCCAGCAGGGTCAGTCGGGTGGAAGATGGAAATGGAGTGCTGAGAAGGCTGTCGGTGGCCCTTGAGGGTGCCCACTAGTCTGGGGGGGGGGGGTGACATTGGGCCTTGGCTGGGTTGCTGGAAGGATCCTGCCAAAACCCATGGCAAAAACCCTTCCTGGAGGTACAGGAGCAAGGAGAGAGGACAGCGGGTGCAGGTCAGCACTACTGAGAGATCTTCTGAGTGTCAGCCAGATGGGCTGGTGAGTGTCAGTCTGGAGGACTGTGGGGAGAAGTGAGTCTGGAGGGCTAGAGATGGTGCTGGGATCAGTAACCACAGGAGTAATAAGAGCTGGACACTGAAATTCTGCTAAGGGGCCTCAGGTTCCTGCCTGTAATGGGCTATTGCTTTTAAATCTGACTGAGACCCTGTCAGATCTTCACAGTAATCTGCAAGCAAGTGAGTGCTGGAGGAAGAGGTGGAGCTGTATACCGTGTTTCTCGAAAAATAAGACCAGGCCTTATATTAATTTTGCCTACAAAAAACACACTAGGGCTTATTTTCAGGGGATGTCTTATTTATTTACGGTATGTACAAAAAAGTTCCTCCCCCTGTCAGCAAAGGAGTCAGCATTGTGAAATTCTGTAATCCTAAAAATAAACCTTAAAGACCTTGTAAAATCATGTAATTCCTTCTGTAAACAGATTATATATTGTGCAGTGTGTGTCCTTGTGTAACTTTATCTTGGAAAATAACTGATTTACAGCGCCGCTGGGCGCTAACGTGACCCGCCGAAGCTCTTCTTCCGCACTCCAAATACTCCAGAGGGAAAGGCTGAAATCCCAGCTGATGTCAGACCCTGCCGGAAGCGCAGCAGGGGAAGGGGCTGCTGACGTCAGCTAGGGAGGAGAAGATCTCCAGCGGGTCACGTGAGTGCCCAGCAATGCTGTAAGTAAGGTATTTTCCACAATAAAGTTACACAAGGAGACACACTGCACATTATATAATCTGTTTACAGGACGGATTACATGATTTTTACAAGGACTTTAACTAGGGTTTCGTTTTGGGGCAGGGCTTATATTGCAGCCATCCCAGAAACACACACTAGGTCTTATTTTCGGGGTAGGACTTATTTTTGGGGAAACAGGGTATATAAAGACTGTATATAGAGACTGCATATACAGTAGGAAGAGTTGTCCCTGAAGTTCGTTGTTGAAGTCAATGGGCATCCCATAACCTCCCATCCCTATTCTAATTATTATCCCTCAATAAATAACAAAACCAAAGTTACGGACTGTTTTCTGTCTCAAGAGTGCCTGTGAAAATTCAGTGTGCCCGGCTGTGCGAGGAGGGGGATCCCAGCTTAAATGCGTCTCCTTAAGGAATGCGCTACTTTTACATTAATGCAATGGGGGCAGGAGGGACACCTCAAGGTGGTCAGGAACATCCAAAACACCAAGGTGGGTAGGAACACAAGACACGCTCTATCAACACATAGACAAAGAATACAGGCCATCTTTAGACAGCACAAGTGTCATAAAACATTCCATTCATGTCAGTAAAACTGTACAGCAAGTCTACAAAAGCCCCCTAAAAATAGCTGTATACTCTAGTCATCAGAAAAGAGGACATGTCTAGTCTGTTTCAAGTTTCAAAGCTGAAGTCTTATGCCGCGTACACACGGTCGGAATTTCCGATGGAAACAGTCCGATGGGAGCTTTTCAGCGTATTTTCCGACCCTGTGTATGCCCATCGGTCTTTTTCTGTCGGAATTTCCGACGGACTTTGGATTGAGAACCTGTTGTCAATTTTTCCGACAGAAAACCTTTCTATCGGATTTTCCGATCGTGTGTATGCAATTCCGACACGCAAAATTCCGACGCATGCTTGGAAACAATTCGACGCATGCTCGGAAACAATTCGACGCATGCTCGGAAGCATTAAACTTCCCTTTTATAGTGCTGTTGAACGTGTTTTATGCCGCTGTGTTACAGACCGTCGGAATTTGGTGTGATCGTGTGTAGGCAAGACAGTTTGAGCGAAATTCCGTCGGAATTCCGACTGGAAAACCATCAGAGCTTTTCCCAACGAGAATTCTGACCGTGTGTACGCGGCATTAGTGGCATACATTTGTAAATATTTGTGGAAGCTGCATGGCCATGTCAATCTGTAATGTGGTACCTTACTACCAGTGGGACATAATTAAATAGTAACTAATTTATTAGCAAATGTGCCTGGAAGTTACTCATAGGTCTCGTTCACATGGGGTGTACTATACCATGTGCTCATAGAGGGCTTTGTTTACCCACACAGGGATGCACAGTTGCTCTGTGCATCCCTGTGCAGGCAGTCCCATTGATATCGATTGGGATAGATGTGGTTGCTGCTTCCAATATGACATGTGTGTGGGTGAGGTAGGGGCTTGCGGGTGTGGGCAAGCAAGTGGTAAGGGCTGTGAGTGGAGATCCAAGGGTAATACATGGCTCAGTGCTGTGCTGTGTATTCTGTATTTCTCATGGCTCCAATCTGCACACTGTGCTGTGAATCCTATATTCCACACCCCTGCACCCTGTACATAGCATATGGCACACCACTCCACTTTGCACACAGTACTGTATATTCCATGTAGTGTCCCAGTACGCTACCAGAGTTTAAAATGTGTTTTTTGGCCTCCCTGTAGCCAGGGAGAGCAATGATCATTTGATAGTGTCTGTTCTGGGTCCTGTTGGTGCAGGCTCGGTTGCTTTCCCCAGCATCCCATGGTACTATGGGATATAGTGGGTGGAAGAACCTAGACCCTGACCTGACCAGCAGGGGGCTGAGGGGGGTATAAATGGGCTAGGATCTATAACACAGCTATCTTGTTCCTGGGGGAGTAAGACCCAGCCTGAGGGCTGTGGTATCCCTGGGAGCTTAAAACAGAACCAAAAAACCCCTCCCAAAAAGTCCCCTGTCTAACAGTATGCGTTATAAACAGGGGTTTAGTTTTCACACATTTTCAAATACATGTGTAAGCTACAGAGCCCCGTCAATGCACCCCAATATTTTCTGTAGTCCTAACTCAAAATTTTAAGAGCCTCCGCAGTGGAAGCACATGCATTATAATGGATAGGCAGAGGAGGGAGCCCGGAGGGAGCCCACCCCTTCTTAAAGGTACAGGGGCGCACTGGACACCCAGCAAATAGCACCATAGGGGCAAACATGACCAGTTATAGGTGAGGACAGTGGCCATTTGCTTGTATTCCTAGGAGTCTACAGCTGAAAGAAACTTTTTTGGTGTCCTCTTGGCTGGGGGACCTCTAGCCCAGCTTCCTGAACATCGCATGAGTACCAGCCTCTTGGACTTGGAGACTTTCTTTAGCTTGATTTGGGAGAGCTCATTCTTTGTACATCCAGGACTATAGTTCCTGTTTTAAAACCAGTTCACCTTCGCTTTAAAGGGGGTGCCTTCAACCTGAAGGAATAGTTCAGATTTATGTTGAAAATTCTTATTATTAAGGTTTTATGCTTGAATAGTTCAGATTTAGTGTCCTCTACTGCAAGTTATTGAAGTTTATTGGAGTATCCCTAAGCTCATCCTATTCCAGTTTTCTAACAACATAAAAAACACAAAAAGACATGTGCAGCCTGTTCTTTGACTCGATTGACTGTGAAGTACCATGCACCTGGCCGCTGTGTGCCTATCAGCAGGGCCGGATTAACATAGGGGCTATTGGAGCTGCAGCTCTAGGCCCCTTTCTTAAGATAGGCCCATTTGCCCCAAAAAAAAAAAAAGATCGACTTTGAGGGTTGTAGCTCAGCGACCAGGAGTCATGGAGGGTGGGTAGGTAGCTAAAGACCTACTCCAGCACTGGTTAAAATATGGGGCTGCTATCATCTATGGTTCCGGAGATACAGGGCTGCTTGCGCAGCCTGTCAGAAGCTACATACAGAGCAGCCAGTTTAAATACAAGCTGGAACACTCTGCAGCAGACTCACAGGGCTTATAATAATTATTTGTATATTACTTATAATTAACCCCTTGCCACCCAGGCCAATTCTGACACTTCTCTCCTACATGTAAAAATCATCTTTTTTTTTTTTTGCTAGAAAATTACTCAGAACCCTCAAGCATTATATATGTTGTTTTAGCAGACACCCTATGGAATAAAATGGTGATCTTTGCAACTTTTTATGTTACACGATATTTGCACAGCAATTTTTCAAAAGTTTTTTCGGGAAAGAAACTGTTTCATTCATAAAAAAGACACCAAAGTTTTGTGTACCAAGCGATGCTTTACATTTTTTTGCAGGTTACATGTTTAGAGTTACAGAGGAGGTCTAGTGCTAGAATTATTGCTCCTGCTCCAATGATCGCGGCAATACCTCACATGTGTGTATCTGGCTCTGATACTAACCAGTGCCTACCCAGCCACTGACTAGTATCTCTCCCCAGCCTGTCCCCACACACCCTCTCACCTGTGAATGGGGGAATCACTCCCGCAGTGTTATTGTGTTCTGCCAGTGAATACAATGATTAGTGTTGCTAACTATAGCTGGCAGCACTGATTGTTTTGGGGAAAACCTGACAGGCTGGTTGTACTAAAGTCGGTTAATAGGTTGACTTGTGTAAAACCTGCTAGCCCATACATAGATCGACTATGGCTGGTCTCTGCTTAATTGGTGTAATTTCAATCCATGTATGGCCCGCTTAACCACTACGCAGTCCCTAAACATCCTTCCACCAACCTTTTTACATTTTTCCTTCCCAGATTACTTCATCCTCCTCTCCTATACATAGTGCCCACTGTCATACTCTCCACACTTCTCTTCTGTACATACTGCTCACTGTCATAACCTTCACACTTCTCTCCTATACATAGCACCCGCTGTCATATCCTACACACTCCTCTCCTTTACATAGTGCCCGCTGTCATACACATCTCTCCTGTACATAGTGCCCACTGTCGTACCCTCCACACTCCTCTCTTGTACATACTGCTCACTGTCATACCCTCCACACCTCTCTCCTATACATAGTGCCCACTGTCATACCCTCCACACTCCTCTCCTGTACATACTACTCACTGTCATACCCTCCATACTCCTCTCCTATACATAGTGCCCACCGTCATACCCTCCACACTTCTCTCCTGTACATACTACTCACTGTCATACCCTCCATACTCCTCTCCTATACATAGTGCCCACCATCATACCCTCCACACTCCTCTCCTGTAATTACTGCTTACTGTCCTACTCTCCACACTTCTCTCCTGTACATAGTGCCCACTGTAATACCCTCTACACTCCTCTGCTGTGCATAGTGCCTTCTGCCATACACTATGCACTCCTCTCCTGTACATAGTGCCCACTGTCATACCCTCCACACTCCTCTCCGGTACATACTACCCTCTGTCATATCCCCACACTCCTCTCTTGTACATACTGCCCACTGTCACACCCTTCACACTCCTCTCCTGTACATACTGACCACTGTCATACCCTTCACACTCCTCTCCTGTACATACTGCCCACTGTCATACCCTCCACAATTCTCTCCTATACATACTGCCCACTGTCATACCCTCCACACTCCTCTGCTGTGCATACTGCCCACTGTCATACCCTTCACACTCCTCTCCTGTACATAGAGCCTTCTGCCATACCCTCCACACTCCTCTCATGTACATAGTGCCCACTGTTAGACCCTCCACATTCCTCTCATCCATACTCCTCCCCTATGCCTCTTACCCACAAAAACAGTTCTTTAAAATTATACTGAATATCCTCAATGTTACCAGCTCTAGAATGGGCACACTTTTGTTAGTTCAACTAAAGGAAATCTCAGTCCTCATATTTGTTCTGCCCCATTATTAGTACTTATTTAATTTTGTAATTACTATTGTGATGTATAGAGGAACATAGGGGATGTCAGCTACTCTAAATATAGCACTTGTAAAAAAAAGTGTCCCTGAAAATATTTTTGAGAGGCTCTTGTGATATCAAAGCGGTAGAAAACTTTTCTAACATTACTACTTTTTAGAGGCCCTGAGGTAGGTTATGCCATAATGTACAAGTATGCACAGCATATTAGCACATTAGGGTACACTTAAATTGTCAGACTAAGCCCTCCAGTGCTGTGCTGTGATCAATCCGGCGGGGCCCGGGCGCTTCCATCTTCACCCGGTCTTCCTTCCGGGTTCTGTGCCTTCGGTCACTTGCCTTGGCCGGGCTGCGTTGATGTTATTCCCACGCATGCTCATGTGCATCCTCTTTCTCTCATCCCCCCTTTCTCTCTCAACCTCCCTCCCTTACCCCTAACACCTCTTTCATCCCCTTTCTCTCTCTCTCTCTCATCCTCTCTCTCTCTCTTTAATTTAATTTGTTATAACAAAAAATTGTTTGCATTTTTGTTTATAAAAGGCCCGACCAAAATCCTCAGCACCAGGCCCATGATGTTCTTAATCTGGCCCTGCCTATCAGGGAATGGAACCTGGAACCAAGCAGCCAGACCAGTCCCAGGCCTGCGCTACATCTATAATGTGTGATTCTCCACTATACTATATTGTATATTACTTACTACACATTGCTGTACTCTGTACTGGACTTTGTTTACTCTATGACATTCCATTCTGTGTACTGTGATGGATATTATATACTTCACCCGTTTTGCTCTGTACACTGGGCTGTACATTAAACTGCACACTGCTTCACTCTTGACATGTACATTATACTACACTCTGTTCTGTACATTAAGGGTACATGCACAGATATGTTTGCAGACACAATGGACCTCTTGCATAAGGCTTCTGGCATTTTCCTATACCCTGGGAGCTGCAGGTGCTGCATGCAGTCAGCCAAAAAAGCATAGGCCTTTACACAAGTACAAGCATGTACAGCCATGCATGTCTATGGCTGGCTGTACGTACCACCCATGGCTCCACGGCCACAGGGAGTTTTTCGTTAGAGATCTATTGCACTTGCAAACTTCCACGTGCAGGTACTCTATGACTCTGGTTGTATGTTTGGGCCCATTGGCTTGCTTCAGAATGAATTTGGGGCCAATCAGACACCTCTCCCATGGTATTAAATGATGGATAAGTATCTGCCTAGTGATTAGACATGTGCATTCGTTTTCGTCCGAATGCATTTTCGTCTGAATTTCAGGTATTTTCGTTATCGTTTTAACAAACGATAACGAAAGTGCAGAATCCAAAAAACGAAAGATCCGACATAAACAAATGCTTTATTTTTGTTGCAACAACAGTTTGTTATAGATAGGAGATTCGACATGACGCTGAGAATAACAATCTGTGTCTATCGAAGCTGTGGTCGAATGTGCCTAACCTTAACTCTATTAGTCCAAGATTATTCTACATAGAAAGAAAAGATTCGACATAGAGAGAAAAGATTCAATATAGAGAGAAAAGATTCGACATAGAGAGAAAAGATTCGACATAGAGAGAAAAGATTGCTGCTGGAATTGGGTGGGGGAAGTAAAATAAAAATAATGATGATGATGAATGTTATTGGCTGATTGTAACCAAAGAGGAGGAGCAGTAAAATAGCTAGAACTAATTACACACGTACAGCCAACTTACTTTCACTTACGATTGCTAGCAGAGAGAGACAGACACACAGAGTCATTTTAGAAGACAGTCAATCTTAGTTGGTCCGTTTGTCAGAGAACCTGAATTATTTAGCAATTAGGCATAAGCACAGCAGCAGAACAATAGTGAAGCAAGCTACAGTTCAACTTAACTTTTTTTATAATAATCTGCTGCTATTGTGTTAGTGTTGCGAACTTGATAGTGATACTAGTGTTGCTAGTGTTGTGATAGCCTCAGAGGCTGCCCGTGTTGTGGGGGGGGGGGGGGGTTATTATTATAGATTCTATATTATAGTTTGAGATTCTATATACCCTATCGTGTTACCTGTCTGATCAGTGATCACTATCACCAGTCCATTTTCTGTTTGAACTATATACATTCAACATGAATGACAAAGATTAGACAAAACAGCAAAAAACATACAAACGTTGAATCTTTGGCTTATGGTGCCTGTCGAAAGTTTTAAGAAGATTCGACGGAGCAGCTAAACTATACAGAGTCATACAGTTTAGCTGCTCTGTCGAATCTTCTGTGAACATTCGACAGACACCATAAGCCTTCAATGACAGATTCGACCTTAATTCATTTGGATTTTCGGACGAATGCAATTTTTAACGAAAAACGAAATAAATAAAAACTAATTTCGGGAGTAACTAAATAAATTTATTTTTCAGGATGAAAACGAAATTTTGAAACTAAATATTTCAGTGTGCACATGTCTTCTAGTGATATTCTGGGTTCTGGATCACTAAAACAAGCAAACATAGCTTTTCTTCAGTATGCAAAACCACAAACAGTCCAGAAACTCCAGAAAAAAGTAAAACTTCAGCTTACAGACAATAAAACATGTCCCTCAACAGGACTGTAAAGTCCCCATCTGCTTTGGGGGGGTGCATACAAAACGTCATCATAGCCAGCTATGTCTCAGCGATAAACAGCACATCGGTACATCTCTCCCTTGTCCCTCTCTCAGTCCTGTTCCACATCACATCTCATGAAGACCTACTGACTGTTTCCTGCCCTTTTCAGCCCTCTCTCACAGGACCAAGATTTCCATTGTCAGGATTAGAGGCTCTTTCCCACCCAAAATCTCTCTGAGCCTCTGAATTACTGTCTCATACCAGGACTTACCAATCCTGAGAAAAATGTACATACAGGATCACTTTGGAACCCCTCAATCTGCATAAGAGGAAATCCCTAAATACTCCAAAAAATGTTGTCCTCTTTAAAAGGGACAACAACCCAAAGAGTGGTGATATATACCTGTCTTCCAGGACCCATCCTTGGTATCCTATACAATATACAGCTTGTACTTTTCAGCATTAAGGAGACCAATTCAGACCAAATCCTAACCTCCATCTGCAGAAATTAAGTCCCAAACTTGCAAGGAACCTCCACCATGCTTCACTATTGCCAGCACTTATCCTCTCCAGGCCTTCAGCCTTCTGTTGCTGCCAAATATTTAAAAGTATTTCAGGTATTTTAAACTACATGTTATCTGTGAAAATGTGGAATAGACTCCCTGCAGAGGTGGTTCTGGTCAGCTCAGTAAATTGCTTTAACCTCCCTGGCGGTATGATTCTGTCTGGAATTTTGTGCTGAAAGCGGTACAATTACTTTGCATGGAAATTTGGCGTTTTTATATTTCAGGCATGCAATTCTTATGAATAACTCACTTAAATCTGTCCGAACCAGAGTCTAGAAGACATCTCGGGTATGATAAAGTTTGAAACACAAAATCATAAATTATAATAAAATAAAAATATATATAAAAATGATTCAATAATGTAATCAAATCAAAAAAATTGTCGCTGTCATTAAATTTAGTGTTTGATGATAAATTGTGATTCTAATTTATTATCGGTGTTTGCTAGCTGGTCTAAAACCACTTTTGACATAAAGGGACACTTTTTGGTTGCTATGGACAATCTCCAGTTTCCAGGCAGAAAAAAATCTTTTTATTATATAAAATGACATGCAGGGCACTGGGCAGACCACTATGGACAAAGGGGATGTGTATTTTTTGTATACAGTACTGTAATCTGTAAGATTACAGTACTGTATGTGTACTGTGTTTTTAAACTTTTTTGAATTTGGCGCCGATCTCCGCTACCGTGCGTCGGAATGTCGCAGGGAACGGAGATCAGCGGCACTCGGCACTGTGTGAATCGAGCGAGCAGACGGCTCGCTCACACAGCGGGGAGACATCGCAGGATCCAGGGGACAAGGTAAGTAACCCCCCCTGTATCCTGCAACGCAAGTCCGAGTCTGGCTCGGGGTTACCGCTTTTGGTACTGAAGTTCCTGCCCCGAGCCAGACTCAGGATTACCGCCAGGGAGGTTAAGAAAGGCCTGGATACTTTCCTAAATGTACATAATATAACTGGGTACTGACATTTATAGGTAAAGTTGATCCAGGGAAAATCCGATTGCCTCTCGGGGGATCAGGAAGGAATTTTTTCCCCTGCTTTAGCAAATTGGAGCATGCTCTGCTGTTTTTTTTTTGCCTTCCTCTTCCTCAATTGTGGGTATAGAATGGGGTATATGGGATTGTATGATATATATTTTATTTTATTTTTTATTTGTGGTTGAACTGGATGGACTTGTGTCTTTTTTCAACCTAACTAACTATGTAACTATGTTATCGTGTTGGTCATTCACACCTGTTTGGTTTAGCTGTTTAATCCAGACCATAAGCCTTCACAATCCTAAGGGCCCATTCACACTAATGCATTGCGGTAATGTGCAGCAACGTGCATTAAATGGGTTGATGTGTTGAGGTGCCATGTAATCTAAAGGGCACCCCAACAGACCTTGCTGACAGACGTGCATTGCAGTGCAGCATGGCGCAACACGCTAACTAACGTGTGCTGTGGCCATAAGTGGAACAGTCAAATGTTTTGCTGCATTAGGCAGCCCACTTAAATAAATACGTGACCTGAATGTAATGCCGCCTTACACACGATGGCACATTCCGACAACAAAATCCGTGGGATTTTTTCCGACGCATGTTGGCTCAAACTTGTCATGCATACATTCCGAACGTCAAGAACGTAGTGACGTAAGACGAGCCGAGAAAATTGAAGTTCAATAGCCAGAGCGGCTCTTCTGCTTGATTCCGAGCATGCGTGGAACTTTGTACGTCAGAATTGTGTACACACGATCGGAAATTTCCGACAACGGATTTTGTTGTCGGAAAATTTGAGATCCAGATCTTAAATTTTGTGTGTCGGAAATTCCGATGGAAAATGTCCGTTGAAGCCTACACACGGTCGGAATTTCGGACAAAAAGCTCCCATCGAACATTTTCCGTCAGAAAATGCAACTGTGTGTACTCGGCATAACACACATAAACTAAACACAAATTATACTACACATTCCTCCAGGCTGCTTTGGCAGTGGATCCAGCAGTGGAAAGCACAAGGAAGGTCAGCAAAAGATATTAACAATGCCTCCTATAAAGAGAACCTGTTACTTTTCTAGTATAGGCAAAATACAGGTGTGCTTTCAGCATGGCAGCAATGATTGCTGGACTAGCAATCTACTGATGTAATTTGCTTCCTGGAAATACTCTTCATAGAAAAGTCAGGATCTCTGTTTTTTTGGAGTGCAGTTCATAAAGGTTGTTGGAATCGGTGATGGTTAAAATAAGATAAGAAGCAGATTCATCAGTTAATACCAAGATTGTAAGAATAGCTAGATCTTTGTATGAATTTCAATGGTAATGGTAAATATGAAATGTTACACCAGACACAAGGTAACAGCTGTATGTCTAATTCAGAAGGAACATATTTCTCTTGCGTTGCCTTGCCACCTAGTGGTCCAAATAAATGTTGCAAATAAATCAGCAGACAAATCTTTATTTAATACCTTTTTTCCCCCAAAATCATTAAAATTGGAGCAACGTTTCTCAACCTTTTATCGGCACCTTTTAAAAATAGGCAAAATCTCTGGTTACCCCAGTCTAAAATGTAAAAAACATAAATGGTCATTTTTAATGGGAAATCTGAGCCCGGGGTGATTGATGAAATTTATTTCACCCCTTCTTATCAGAGGCCCCCTATACATGAGAGGTCCACCTATACATAAGAACCCTATGCCCCCCATCACATCAGAGTCATACCTATACATCAGAGGTACCCTATACATGAGCCCCCCCCCCAACTTATCAGAGTCCTCCTATAACAGAGCCCCCCCTTCACTGATCCCCCAATCACACAGGCCCCTCCACTTTCCCCACCACAAAGCTGACCCGCCTGCACTGTGACAACTCATGATGCTGATCCAAGGCAAGCTGGGTCCCATGCTCATGGCACCCCAGGTTGCAGTCTAAGAGGAGACTAAGTTAATGCTTCCTCCTGCCTGCAGCAGGTGACATCATCTCAACCTAGGCAAAGTCACTGGACTGGACAACTTTGTAAAGATAAAAAGTGAATCTTTTTTTGAAAAATTGTACTGCTGCTGTATATTAAGATATTTCAGGATTTTATTCATTCAGACCCGGTAGGTTTCTGAAAGATTAATTTAAATTATCTACCACAATACAAATAAAATACAAAATAATAATAAGAATAAGAAGAAGAAGAATTATTATTATTAGTATTAATATTTGTCATTGCTATTATTTGTATTATTAATATTATTACTGTACCATTAAAATGTCTAATATTGATATTGTTATTATTATTATTATTATTATTATTCTCATTGCTATTATTTTTATTATGAGGGTTCTTCAAAGAGTTTCTACACCTTTTTTTTAAACTCTAGTAAAAAGAAAAAAGTGCAGAAACTTTTTGAAGAACCCTTGTATTATTATTATATTATATTATTGGAAATATTATTAATAGGAGAAAAAATAATAGCAATACTAATGATATTAATAGTAGTAATAATAATAATAACAATATCATTATTAGACATTTTAATGAAAATAATACTAATAGTAATAATTAGGGCTGTTACTGATTAAAATTTTCGTGTTCAATTAATCGATTTTTTTTTAAATCGATTAATCGACTAATTTTGATTAATTATAACGCACATACAGATCCAACTACTTTTAGCTGATCTTGCATTGCAGTGGTAAATGTGGTATACACTATATACAATCACCCGACAGTTAGTTAGACAGACTAGTTAGTTTCCACAATCCATGACTTAACTTCACAGTTCACACAAATACGTTTTAATAACAAACTGTAGCACTGATGTAAGTAATTTCAAGTAACTCTCACCCCTGTGCAAATAGGTGGTCATGCAAGCGGGTATCAAAAGAGTTAACACGGACCATAAACTTCTCTCATGTCTCCTTAGATCTCAGCAAGGACGCCAGGTCATGGGTAGAAAGAAAAGATCTAAGTGCTCACCGCTTTAGTATATGATTTCATTTTTGTGTTCAAACACAAACTACTCACATAAAGATGATAAAAACAAAGCATGTAAAGCCAGCAATCGTGTTAGTTCCGTAGGGCAGCAGCGGGTGACGTCATGCGTAGCTCCTCCCCCATATGCGTTACGTTCAATCAGAACTTCAATGCCACCGAACTCATCCCCCTTCCTTTCATTAGCAGACGGAGGCACTTGGGGAAAGGGGGAGGAGTCTGGTGATGTCGATATCAGTGACATCACCAGATCTCCAACGGAACTCCCTGAAGACCCGGAAACCGGCGGAGAGGTGAGTACCGATCAATAGAATTTTGATCGATCAAAAAAATGTATCGAGGAATTAATCTTTAATTTCCACAGCCCTAGTAATAATAATAATAATAATAATCAATATTAGAATTATTATTGCTATTATTTTATTATTATCATTACAGTAGTGTCTAATAATGATATTGTTGTTTATTATTCTTATTATGATGATGATGATTCTTCTTATTATTGTTACTAGTATTATTAGTATTACTATTTTCAATATTATTTCTAATAATAATATTATTATTATTACTATTTTTATTATTATTTCTAATAATGATATTATTATTATTACTATTATTATTACTGTTATGATTTTGAAAAATGATATTGTTATTATTATTTTGAGTAATGATATTGTTGTTAATAATAATAATAATAAAATATACCATACACAAGGAGTTTTGAAGGAAAACCTTCATCTTCAGTATAAAGATCTACCCTATTCATCTATCATAATTGTAGAGCATAACTGTCAGCATAGGACATGCTGTAGTGCTGTTGGCATAACCTATAAAAAAAAAAAAAAAACATCTTCCATTTTACCTTCCACCATCTGGCATTTGCTTAAAGATTTATTTAATTTCCTGTATTTTCTATCTAATTATGAAGGTACCTGTTCGAGGGATGACTTGCCTCCATCTGCTGCTACTCTTGTTTCCCCTCAATAAGGTCATCTTCTTACAATTATCTCTTTGCTATAGATGTTAATGCAGATTAGAATTCTTCTCCATTTAAAAGCCTTTACACAGGTATGCGGCGGTGAAAACAAAACAAAATAAAAACAATAACAAAGCATTAAAAGAATTCCGGCTAATGGGAGTGCCGGCTGTTTCATTTCTTGGATAATAATTGGGCCATAATAGAATTGAAATAGGTTGCTGGAGTAGAAAAATAAAACAATACGTGTCTAATTGTTAAATTTTTCACAGGAAAACTATTCCGGGGAAGCGATGACATTTCATTTGATTGCAAAAGAGAAACGGAGCAGCATAGATCTGATGAGACAGTGGAGGTCCCAGAGTCATCGCTGACATTTTTATTTCAGCTTTAAATGAGGTTCCATCAAGCTGTTTCTATTTAATACAGAACTCCAGGTGTAATACAGACATTATAAAATTATATAAAAGTACTCTTTTGTCTGCTTATATATGAAAATTGCCTATCTGTCTTCTTCTCTCTATCCTAGTCATTTACTATCCACTAACCACCTCCCATCAGCTTCATTAGCTGCTGCAGTCTCTCACCTTGTGACTTGCTATAAAGTTATAATGTTATCACTGGGGACAAGGAGCAGGGCAGATAATAGGTGCAGGAACTTCCCCTTTTCCGAGTTACCCTTTGGCTCCACCCCATACCTACCTCCTGCACCATTACTTGATTCCACCCCTTACCTACCTCCTGCACCATACCTTGGTTCGGCCCCCTACCTACCTTGTGCACCATTCCTTGGTTCCACCCCCAACCTACCTTCTGCGCCATTCCTTGGTTCCACCCCCAACCTACCTTCTGCACCATTCCTTGGTTCCACCCCAACCTACCTTCTGCACCATTCCTTGGTTCCATCCCCCAACCTACCTTCTCCACCATTCCTTGGTTCCACCCCCCAACCTACCTCCTGCACCATACTTTGGTTCGGCCCCCTACCTACCTCGTGCACCATTCCTTGGTTCCACCCCCAACCTACCTTCTGCACCATTCCTTGGTTCCACCCCCCAACCTACCTTCTGCACCATTCCTTGGTTCCACTCCCTACCCACCTCCTTAGCATTCCTTGATTCCACCCCCTACCCACCTCCTGCATAGGGATGGTCCCGATGTTCAAGTCGAACGTAAGTTCGACTCGAACATCGGATCTTTGTTTGTTCATAAAGAAGTATATATAATACAGGTAAGAGTATATAGTGCAGGCAGTGCAGTACATATAATACAATGCAGAGTATATAGTGCAGTCAGTGTAGTATATATAATACAGTGGAGAGTATATAGTGCCATCAGTATAGTATATATAATACATTGCAGAGTATATAGTAATACAGTGGAGAGTATGTAGTGCAGTCAGTGTAGTATATATAATACAGTGGAGAGTATATAGTGTAGTATATATAATACAGTGGAGAGTATATAGTGCAGTCAGTGTAGTATATATAATACAGTGGAGAGTATATAGGGCAGTCAGTGTAGTATATATAATACAGCGGAGAGTCTATAGTGCAGTCAGTGTAGTATATATAATACAGTGGAGAGTATATAGTGCAGTCAGTGTAGTATATATAATACAGTGGAGAGTATATGGTGCCATCAGTATAGTATATATAATACATTGCAGAGTATATAGTGCAGTCAGTGTAGTACATATAATTCAGTGCAGAGTATGTAGTGCAGTGCAGAGTATATTAGACAGTGTTTTGAAGTGGTTAAGGGGAACCCTTTGACAGAATTAAGACCCTTTGGGTCTGGTATTGATTTCAAAGGGGAACTCCATGCCAACATTTAAAAAAAAAAAAACGACGTGGCCCCGGCCCCCCCAACCCATACCAGGCCCTTTGGGTCTGACATAGATTTTAAGGGGAACTCCATGACAATTTTTTTTTTTAATGGCTTAGGGTCCCCAAAAATCCATACCAGACCCTTATCTGAGTATGCAGCCTTGCAGGCAAAGAAAGGGAGGGGACAAGCGAGTGTCCCCCTCTCCTGAACCATACCAGGTTGCTTGCCCTCAACATGGGGAGGGTGCTTTGGGATGCCCCCCAAAGCAGCTTGTCCCCATGTTGATGGGGACAAGTGCCTCTTCCCAACAACCCTGGTCGGTGGTTGTTGGGGTCTGCGGGCAGTGGGCTTATCTGAATCTGGAAGGCCCCTTTAACAAAGGGGCCCCCAGATTGTAGCCCCCCCCCCCATGTGAATGGGTATTGGGTATTTGGGTTTTTGACAATTCCTTTATTAAAAAAAAAAAGTTTAGGAGGGGCCCCCTGCTCATCCCTCCTCTATCCTGACCTGCCAGGCTGCAATCTTGGATAAGGGTCTGGTATGGATTTTTGGGGGAACCCCACACCAATTTTTTTTTACATTTTGGCGTGGAGTTACCCTTAAAATCTATACCAGACCAGAAGGGCCTGGTATTGACAGGGGGGGATCCTATGCTGTTTATTTTTCATTTTTTTTATCTATATTGCCGGGAGCTGGCAATACATTACAGCCACAAGCAAGTTTGGTGTTATCGCTCTCACTCTCTCATACTGGTCACTGGAAGTTCAACGTGGCACCACATGGCAAAGAACTCTATGAGGATCTGAAAAAAAATAATTGTTGCTCTACATAAAGATGGCCTAGGCTATAAGAAGATTGCCAAGACCCTGAAACTGAGCTGCAGCACGGTGGCCAAGACCATACAGCGGTTTAACAAGACAGGTTCCACTCAGAACAGGCCTCGTCATAGTTGAACAAAGAAGTTGAGTGCACATGCTCAGCGTCATATCCAGAGGTTGTCTTTGTGAAATAGACGCATTTTGCTGCAGCAGAGGTTGAACGTGTGGGGGGTCAACCTGTCAGTGCTCAGACCATACGCTGCACACTGCATCAAAATGGTCTGCATGGCTGTCGTCCCAGAAGGAAGCCTCTTTTAAAGATGATGCACAAGAAAGCCCCCAGTTTGCTGAAGACAAGCAGACTAAAGACATGGATTACTGGAACCATGTCCTGTGGTCTGAGACCAAGATAAACTTATTTGGTTCAGATGGTGTCAAGCGTGTGTGGTGGCAATCAGGTGAGGAGGACAAAGACAAGTGTGTCTTGCCTACAGTCAAGCATGGTGGTGGGAGTGTCATGGTCTGGGGCTGCATGAGTGCTGCCGGCACTGGGGAGCTACAGTTCATTGAGGGAACCATGAATGCCAACATGCACTGTTACATACTGAAGCAGAGCATGATCCCCTCCCTTCAAAGACTGGGCCGCAGGGCAGTATTCCAACATGATAACGACCACAAACACACCTCCAAGATGACCAGTGCCTTGCTAAAGAAGCCAAGGTTAAAGGTGATGGACTGGCCAAGCATGTCTCCAGACCTAAACCCTATTGAGCATCAGTTGGGCATCCTCAAATGGAAGGTGGAGGAGCGCAAGGTCTCTAACATCCACCAGCTCCGTGATGTCGCCATGAAGAGGACTCCAGTGGCAACCCGTGAAGCTCTGGTGAACTCCATGCCCAAGAGGGTTAAGGCAGTGCTGGAAAATAATGGTGGTCACATAAACTATTGACACTTTGGGCCCAGTTTGGACATTTTGACTTAAGGGTGTACTCACTTTTGTTGCCAGCAGTTTAGACATTAATGGCTGTGTGTTGAGTTATTTTGAGGGGATAGCACATTTACACTGTTATACAAGCTGTACACTCACTACTTTACATTTTGGCAAAGTGTAATTTCTTCAAGTGTTGTCACATGAAAAGATATTATAAAATATTTACAAAAATGTGAGTGGTGTACTCACTTTTGTGAGATACTGTATATATTAAAAAAATGTATAGAACTGTATAGAACTATAGAAATGCACCACACATATTTACATCAAAGTAAGTGCTGGATTCTGCTCACATTACACCTTGCCATTCTCTTCAGTCCTACTGTTCAGAGAGGGCATCTTACATCACCACCCCTTACATATTATACCACCAGGCGTGGCTTCATCAGAAAGATTCTGATGAAGCCACACCTGGTGGTGTAACACGTAAGGGGGCAGAGCTGGTGATGTAAGAATCCAACACTTAAGGGGACAGAATAGCACTGGATTCTTATGTCACCAGCTCTTCCCCTTACGTGTTACGTCACCAGCTGTGGCTTCATTAGAATCCCTCTGATGAAGCCACGCCCGGTGGTGTAACATGTAAGGGGTAAAGCTAGTGATGTAAAATGGTCTCTCTGAATAGTAGGGCTTAAGAGAATGCCAAAGTGTAATGTGAGCAGAATCCAGCACTTATTTTGATGTAGAAATGTGTGGTACACTTGGAGATTTGAGCAGCAGCACAATTCTATACATTTTGTTTTCTTATATAGTATTGAGACGCCTGCCTTTACACGCACATAAACTTTAATGGCATCCCAGTCTTAGTTTTTATGTATGCATAACATATTGTATACACGACTAAACATAATAATAATAATAAAGGTATACTTCAACCTATAATATATGAACAAAAGGTTTTTTTGTTTATTATATTATATATATATATATATATATCACTAAATAGCACAGACATCTTCAAAAATTCTACACATTACTCAACTTGATTAACATTTAGACCAAGAAACATAGATTTTTATATGTACTTAGCCTTTCTTGAAAATGATGTTTATCTTTGAAAATCTAAGGGAGTGTCCAGAGAGAAAACAGGGAAAGGACCCAACACCCAGAGATCAACAAACAGCAGCTACAGGCCTGATATTCCTCAAATCCTTTATCCAGACCCTTTGCCACCATCTGTCTTTCTCGAGGCCCCCGAATTTTCCCTACCTCACCAAGAATCTCACACACCACCACCGGAAAAGGAAGGACTTCCTGCCGAAGGGATACCTGACACCGTGCATTCCAGGTGTAATATCAGACTACTAAGCTGACTAGAAAAAGAGTGTACAAATCAAATCCCTTGCGATTCTGCAATGCTCCATAATCAGCATAAGACATGCTAGGCAAGAAAGGAATATTTAGAGCCCTCCCCACCTTTTTATATATTTCTATATTGAAAGGGCACTAAAGCAAGAAGTGGTCCATGGTTTCCACTTCACCCTGACACTCCACTCTTGGACAACTATGATTGTCCAAAGACCGGCACTTCACGTTCCCCCTCACATAGAGCCTACCGTGGAAAGCGAGCCAGGCCTGGTCCCTAAATTTCAAGGGAATCCGCTCAGAATTTATTAAACATAAACCCTCCCTCATAATATGACCTGGGCAATCCCTTAAGGCCAGTGGCGCATGAAAGACCGTACCCACGATCTTCTCATCCAGGAGTTTCCTAGGGAGGGACCTGATATCCTCCGCTGTCACATGCCACCGTATAAGAATTTTCAGTCACGGGGCAACATAAGTCGGGAGCTTACCATGCTTGATCCTTAGGCTTTTCACGTGTCCGCCACTCTCCCAACAGCCCAGAAAAGGTCTAAACCATATCTGGAAAATCCCTACCCATATAGACGGTCTCTCTGCTAGCATGTTACCAAAATTATGTTTTAAAAACATCAGAGATAAGGAGACAACCTGGTTGACCATCCCTAGGCCATCCTTCCTCCTAGATAGGTAAGTCACATTCCGCTTCACAAGATTCAGCTTGTTCCCCCATAATAATTGGAAGAAACAACCATAAATCCTGGTTTAGCAGGACTCTGGCAAGTAGACATGTGCACTGACAAAAAATGTGTTCATTTTCATTTTAGTTTCATACATTTTTTTGCTTTTTTCTAAAATTCGGAATTCGGAAAGTCGGAAAAAGCGAAAATTTGGATTTTCGAATTTCCGAATGACAAATTTTCGAATTTCCTAATTTTTGAATTTCTGAATTTACGAATTTAGAATTTTTGGATTTCTGAATTTTCACATTTCCGAATTTCGAATTTACAAATTTTTGTAAATTCAAAAATTCAAAAATCTGGAAATTCAAAAATCTGAAAAAAAGAAAGAAAATCAGTAAAATTCGAAATAATAATTAACTATTACATTATAGGTATTGGAATTTCCTTTCAAATTTGGCTGTTCGGCATTCGTTATTTCAGATAATTCGTAACTTCGGATAAATTCATACTGTGTTCACTCACAGCCAAATTTTATAGGAAATTCCAATACCTATAATTTAATATTTATTATTAGTTAGTTATTATTTCAGATTTTCAGGTTTTCGAATTTACAGATTTTCATTCTTTTGAATTTTCTGATTTTCATTCTTATTCTTTGATTTTCAAATTTCCAAATTTTAGAATTAAAAAATTTATGTAATTTCGAATATTGGAATTTCCGAATTTCTGAAATTCAATTTCCGAAATTCCGGAATTTTGAATTTTTGTAAATTCCAGAATTTTGAAGTTTCGTAAATTCGCAAATTAGAAAATTCGGAAATTCGGAATTTCGGAAATTCTAAATTCGTAATTTTGGGAACTTGGAAATTTGTAATTTTGGAAATTCGTAAATTCGTAAATTTGAAATTCGTAAATTCGTAATTTCAGAAATTTGGAAATTTGTAATTTCAGAAATTCGGAAATCCAGAAATTCAGAAATTCGGAAATCCAGAAATTTGGAAATTCTGAGATTTCCTAAATTGAAAAATTCGGAAATTTCGGAATTAACGAATTTGTAAAAATTAATTAAAAAACGAATTCCGAACTAAAAGAATTGCACGTCTACTGTCAAGATGCAAACAAATTTGACTTACTGTAATCATCAGGGCCAAACTCGATGCCTAATACTTTGATTTTCTGCTGAGGCTTTGGAAAGGTGTCCGGAAGTGCAAAGATCTCACCTCCCTCGCTCATCCAAAAAACTTCTGATAAGGGTCAGGTGAGTGATAATTCCCGTAGTCCCTTTCCAGAACCAAAGAAGCATGCCGGTCATACTGATAGTTCCTAAGGAGAAGTTTCACCTCAGAGATTGCCCCTGACTACTCTCTGCCTGCTGTTTATGCTGATTGCTCTTCTGTGTATGACCTGGCTTGTCTGACCCTGCTCTAGCCTGCTGACCTGCACCTGCTGCTCTGCATCCGCAGCATACCTGCACCTGCTGACCTGCACCTGCTGCTCTGCATCCTCAGCACTCCTGCACCAGCTGTTCCGGCTTCTCATCTGGCACCTAAAGAGAACCCTGCAGGCACTCTTACCCCGCCATGCTCTTACCACCACTGTCTCAACTCCAGTGGTCTCCAAGCTGAGGATGTACGAGAGGTCTCCCTCTGCACATCAGGCTCACACCTAAGGTACGTGACAGGTTGTTTTTCAGGGGTTGGACTTGGCCCCTTAGTTCCAGGGAAGGTAACTCTTAAGGCGTCAGCATACCAAGACATTTTGGACAATTTCATGCTCCCAACTTTGTGGGAACAGTTTGGGGGTGGCCCCTTCCTGTTCCAACATGACGCGCACCAGTTCATAAAGCAAGGTTCAATATTTTGGGTAACATAGTGTGTGTGTATATATATATATATATATATATATATATATATATATATATATATATATATATATATATAAATTTTGTATAATTTAGGGTATTTTTGTTAATTATCCTTCGAGAAAAATGCTTAAAGTATATGCCAAGTGATCTACAAGCTGCAGACTCTTGTTTGGTAATGTTCTGTAATGTTGAAGAGATTTTGTAGCTTACACAAGCCAATCCAAGCCACTTCTAATGAGTGTCAGGAAGATACCCCAACAGTTATATCCATACCAAAAGTCACCTTAAGCCAATCACCATGCAATGCCTAGATGTTATTGTCCAATACCAGGATAGGAGGTTTGAAAGTTGTGGAACCTTCCTCTTCCACATACATAATGTCAGGAAGTGTCAGGAGGTCGGCACAGGTTTTCCTTGATTTGCATGAATTTGGCTCCATGCACACTAGCGTAAAAAAAAAACTCCTAGCAGCATCTTTTGAGTATTTTTGCTTATTTTCTGCTAATTATATTCAGCAGCTACAAAGTGGAACTGTCAGACATCCGCAGCCAGCGTCAGGTGCGGACCTCCTTAATCCTTTACATGGGGGGTGGGATCTGGGAGCCCCTTGATTCTGCCCGCTGACCCCCACAACCACCAGCTAGGGTTGTGGGGAAGAGGCCCTTGTCCCCATCAAAATGGTCCCCCTGCCCCAAAGCACCCTCCTGTGTTGAGGTCATGTGGCTTGATATGGTTCAGGGGGGGCGCTCGCTCACCCCCCACCTTTCCTGGCCTGCCATACTGCATGCTCAGATAAGGGTCTGCTATGGATTTTGAGGGGACCTCACACCATTTTTCTTACATTTTTGGTATGGGGTTCCCCTCAAAATCTGTACCTGGTATGGATTGGGTGGGTGGGTGGGCACGCTGTTTGTTTTTTTATTCTTTTATTTCCATTCAGCTGTCAGTGGGGAACAGCTGTTGAGTCTTGAGTCATTGGTTCTTAAGGACGCGGATGGCTGCCCACTCCTTAACAACCCGTTGTACACTGCTACACGCTGGTAAAACACTGCCACAAAAGCGTAAAAACTTAGGCAATAAATGCTAATATTGAGTGTTTTGTTTTCCGTGTTTTTTTTAAGCTCCTAGTGTGCATGGAACCTTATGTGTGAATGCCTATGGTCTCTACTTCTCAAAGGGGGGACTCTGATGGGGTCCCTGATGTAAGCAGCACTCTGATGGGGACTCTGATGTAATGTGGGACCCTGACAGGGGCACCAATGTAGGGAGACCCTTAAATGAGCTGGACTCTGATGGGGAGACTGATTTAAGGGGGATACCAATAGGGTCCCTGATAAGAGGGGTGACTTTGATGTAAGGGGGACTCTAAAAGGGTCTCTGATGTAAGGGAGAATCTGATGGAGACCCTGATGTAAGCAGGACTCTGATATGAAGTGGGACTCTGACAGGGCACTAATATAGGGGTGACTCTGATAGGGGCCCTGATGTAAGGGGGAACTCTGATGGGGGCACCAATGTAAGAGGGACTCTGATAAGGACTTTAATGTAAGGGGCAACTCTGGAAAAGAAAGGAACAGGAAAAGAAAGGAAGGGAAAAGGAAAAATGGAAAAGTAAAGGTAAGGAAGGGAAAAGGGAAAGTAGAGAAAAGGTACTGAAGAAAAAAAAGAAAGCAAAGAAAAGAAAGAAAAGAACAGGAAAGGTAAGGAAAGGAAGAAAAAAAGAAAAGGGAAATGAAAGGAAGGGAAAAGGGAAAGGAAAGAAACAGGAAAAGAAATGAAGGGAAATAAAGGAAGGAAGGAAGGAAGGAAGGGAAAAGGGGAAATGAAAAGGGAAAGGAAAGAAATGTAAAAAAAAAAAAAGGGAAAAGGAAAAGAAAGGAAGGGCAAATGCAAAGGAAAGAAAAAGAAAGGAAGGGAAGGTAAAATGGAAAATGGATGGTAAGAAATGGAAAATGGAATGGAAAGGAAGGGGAAGGAAGGAAAAGGGAAATGGAAAAGTAAATTTAAGGAAGGAAAACGGGAAAGGAACTGAAAAAGAAAAGGAAGGAAAAATGGAAAAGGAAAGGGAAGGCAAGGAAAAGAAAAGGTAGTAAAGAAAAAAAAAGAATGGAAATGAAAGGAAAAAGGAAAGGGAAAGAAAGGAAGGGAAAGGTAAAGGAGAGGGAAAGAAAGGGAAAGCGAGGAAGGGGAATTAAAAAGGAAGGGGAAAGGAAAGGAAGGGGGAAAAAAAAAGAGAAAGGAACAGTAAAAGAAAGCAAGGGAAAGGGAAAAGGAAAAGTAAAATGTAAGGAAGGGAAAGGGGGAAAGGGAAAGGAAAGGATAGGTACTGAAGAAAATAAAAGAAAGAAAGAAAAGGAAAATAAATAAAAGAACAGGAAAGGTAAGGAAAGGAAAGGATGGTAAAAGGAAAAGAGAAATTAAAGGAAAAGGAAAAGAAAGGAAGGGAAAAGGAAAGGAAAGGAAAAAGGAAGGGAAAAGGGAAAATGGAAAAGGAAAGGTAAAAAATTGTGAAAAGGGTGAAAGGAATAGGAAAGGAAAGGAACAGGAAAAGAAAGGAAGGGAAAGGGAAAAATTGAAAAGTTAGAGTAAAGGTAAGGAAGGGAAAAGGGGAAAGGAAAGGTACTAAAGAAAGGAAAGAAAGAAAGAAAGAAAGAAAGAAAGAAAGAAAGAAAATGGAAAAGGAAAGGTAAGGAAGGAAAAATGAAAAGGGAAAGGAAAGAAAAGAAAGGAAAAAAGAAAAGGGAGAAGGAAAAGAAAGAAAGGGAAAAGGGAAAGGTAAGGTAAGAATGGAAAAAAGGAAAAGGGAATGGAAAGAAAAGAAAAAGAAAGGAAGGGAAATAGAAAAGGAAATTTAAGGAAGCAAAAAGGGAAAGGAAAGAAAAAATGAAAGGTACCAAAGAAAGAAAAGAAAGAAGGGAAGGGAAAATGGAAAAGGAAAGGTTAGGAAGGGAAAATGAAAAGGGAAAGAAAAGAAAGGAAGGGAAAAGGCAAAGGAAAGGAAAAGAAAGGAAGGGAAGGGAAAAGGGAAAGGAAAAGAAAGGAAGGGAAAATGGAAAAGGAAAGGTAAGAATGGGAAAAAGGAAAGGAAAAGAAAGAAAGAAAGGGAAATGGAAAAGGACATTTAAGGAAGCAAAAAGGGAAAGGAAAGGAATGGAAAAGGAAAAATGGAAAAGGAAAGGTAAGAAAAGGAAAAGGAAATGTAGTGAAGGAAAAAAGAAAAGAAAGAAAGATAGCAGTGCATGCTCCCTGCTGATTGTAGAGCTTTAACTCTGACCCAGAGAGACTGCTGCTTCCCTACAGAGAGCAAGAGTCAATCTCTTCAGCATGCTGGCAGGGGGCAGGCTTTTCTACTCAGGCTGTGGCTGCTTTGCAAAAAAAGGACTTTGCACACCTGGGGTGCACTCAACTGATTTAAATGGAAAGTTCAGTTGGGCTTTAAACTATTACCAACAATTATCATGTTAAATATGCAGTTCAATGCAGTTACATAATACGATTCTCCTTAATGATTTCACTGCATCTATGCAGGCTAAGGATTTGAAATATCTTATTGTGCAGGATTTATGTAGAGCTATTTTCATTCCGGTTAAATTGAAGCAGTGAAATAAAGCTATCTCCGTACATCTATTTAACATACAGTGGTAAATACATTGCCTGCTCCATCTGACAACTTTATAGAGGCAATCTTAATAAACTGAAATACAGACTCCACTGGTGTTATACCTCTCTTTGCACTAAATCATCTGGACATTATTTTCAATTTAATGCAGAGAGCCCCACCAATGTACATTCGTCTTATTCATGACTATCTTTAGATATATCTTACTTAAGTCCTCATACATTAACTGGTTTCTTAAAACAGCAATCACATGCATAGCTCAGTAGAATAGGTTTTGCTGCCCTCCAGTGGAAATTATGGAAATTGTTATTATGCTGTGCAAATTGAAGTTTAGACGTCACATTTTATCTTGCAGAAAATAAAAAAAATCCAATTCTATTCTATATGCACTAAAGTTAGTTATGCAAAATGATATCTTGATCCAGAAATCAATTCCTGATTAGGGCACAGAGGTGTAAAAAGTCCCAGTCCTCAGAATCTATGGAGCCTATGATTAAAAAGAATTGCAGATCTATTCGTGCTGTGAAACTGCACATGTAAATGGAGGCAAAAAATGAATGTTATTAGACTATTTTTTCCTCCAGGTTGAATGGTATTCTTCATACAGAATAGACAAGTGAATCAGAAAATATTACATTATGGATAATGGATCTTGAATGCTCTGTAAAGTATGTGAATACACTTACGAAAACAAGAAAGGACAGCGCTAACAGTGCTTATAGTACAATATGTTATAAATTCACAGGATTACTGCTGATCAAGATTTTACACTGGACTCTTCAAAAGTCTGTCACATTCTGAAGTTTCTGCCGGTGGTTCTTGATTAAGGTCTATGTGTAATATATGCTATAGGCACACATTCCGGCTATCTCTGCCTTCACCGGCATACAGTGGGCATCCAACACATAATTATACTGTTTTTCAAGATGCAATTTGGTTGAATCTTCGAATTGTTGTTTCCAAAATTGGATATCCCATTGGTGTTGGATGTTTTTGCATCAGATGCCTTCAATCACCCTGTGGTACCGCTTACTGAAAACTGCTTTCCTGGTGGCAATTACATCAGCCAAAAGAGAGTCAGTATTGGCGGCCTTGGGGTTTAAAGAACCCATACTTCTGTTCTTCACGGACAGGGTGGTACTCATGCCAATGCTCAAATTTGTGCCTGAACTGACCTTTAGAGTCCATATCACACAAGAGTTTGTCCTTCCTACGTTCTCTTTTGGGGAGTACCCAAGAAATTAGCCCATCAGATGTGGGCCAAGCTTTAAAATGTTTAATCAAGATGACTTCTGGCATCAGGAAGTCGGAGCCTCTGTTTGTCATTTCAGGGGGAACGCATAATGATTTCACGGCTTCCAACAAGATTACCGTATATACTCAAGTATAAGCCGAGTTTTTCAGCACATTTTTTTGCTTATATTCGAGTCAAGCACTTTTCTGCAGCAGACCCAAATTTGGGGCCCCGTATCTCGGGGCCACTTGGTGCTAGGAACCCCATCTTTGGGTATGTTGTAGTGCTAGTTCCATTGGGTTTCCACCACACCAATTTGGGGTTCCTAGCACCAAGAAACCACGAGATACGGGGACCCAAAGTTGGTCAACTGTGTCCATCTGCAGCAATGTCATTTCGGGACCCTTTGGGTCCAGAGACCACAAATTTGGCTGCAGCTAGGGGGCATTTAGGAATCCTTAACTACCAAGTTTGAATTTCGGGGGACCTATGGCTGCAAATGGGCACAGTGAGGCATGCAAATGGGCACAGTGAGGCTGCAAATGGGCATTGTTGACCCTCTTTTCCACTTACAGTAGCTGTGCATTTCTCACCCTAGGCTTATACTCGAGTCAATACGTTTTCCCCATTTTTTTGTGGTAAAATTAGGTGCCTCAGCTTATATTCGGGTCAGCTTATACTCAAGTATATACGGTATTACCTCTTGGTTGGTGAAGCTCAATCTCCCTGGCCTACAAGTTGAAAGGATTGGCTGTGCCAGGGGAACCACGGCACTCTTCACTAGAAGGGTCTCGACCTTGAGAGTGGCAGCAGGCCGAGTGTCCCAGAGATGATCTGCAAGGCAGCTATATGGGCATCAAAATATATATGTTTATCAGGGTACTCACCAAGGCCGAATTGCTGAGAGCGGCTTCCCTTGCAACTGGGTGCGCAGTGCCCCTGGGAGTGGAACAGTGGCACTGGGCATGGAGGGGCACGGGTTGCCAGCAGGCAGTGGAGACAGTAGGACTTCTGACAGCAGGAGACCCATGCAGGGAGGAGCAGGCACTTGGCTGGAGAGAATGAGCCGGCCGGGGCTCAAACACCTGTAGCTGAGAGGTGAAGCCTGGAGACCAAACTGGGGATGCAGGCCGAGGGTCCAACACAAGGAAGTCCAAACTGAAGCAGAAACTGGAAGACAAGCCAGGGGTCATACACGGAAGGTCAGGCAGTAGGCTGGGTGTCAAACTCAGGGAGCAGGCAGAGACAAGTCCAGGAGGAGGCCGAGGGTCAAACACAGGTATCAACAGATAGCGAAGTCTGGGAGGTAAGCCAAGGGTCAAGTGCAGGAGAAGATCAAGAGTAGTCAGGTCAATCCGGGTCACAACTGGTAGGCTCAGGAACATAGACAGGATGCAGGAACACAGGAGCTGAAAAGACAAACCAGCAATGATATGGAACACAGTACTGCCCATTTACTATTGTGCGCCCAGCCGCGCGCCGGCCCGCAATACCGTATGTGCGCGATTTTGCTTATTCGCGCACCCGTATGCGCGGACCCGCTGTATCGCGCACTTGTGTGCGCCACTGTGTGAGTCTACCCCGTAAGTGCGCAGGGATAAGCCAGCGTTGACAGGACTGAGATCTGGTCATCCTCTGACAATGTTAAAGGCTCATTACTGTACAGAAGCAGCTTTAATGACAGTTCAGCAGAGGCATCCTGTCTTCTGTTTTTAGCCAGAATTGAGGAGTGTGTAGACTTCTCCCTCCCCTGTGTGGCTAGTTAGTTCCCAGCTGTGCTGACATGGAGCCGAAAACTGAAAATTTTATGACAAATACTTACCATAATTTTTCTTTCTTGACGAGCTCCATGGCAGCACAGATTCCACCCAGCTTGGTAGGACTAGTTACAAAACGCTGAGGCTGTAGACGAACTCAAATTTATACGAGTTAGGTCCTGGAAGCATGGGGGGTGGAGTCTAGGAAAGGAAAACTACGGTAAGTATTTGTCATTCAATTTTCCGTTTTAAACACTGCTCAAAAAAATAAATAAAAAAAATAAAGTGTGTTTTGTTTTGGTTTTAGTTTAGCAAAAAAATTACTGCAAGACAATATCATAAAAAAAAAAGCAATGTTTGTCCTTAAAAAAAAACAATATATGTATTACCTTGTTATCTTTAGCAATGACAAAGGTATTGCCAAATAAACCAGTCCATAGCAGAAATGTAAGAACTGCTCTATTCCATAGGAGGTGATCGGGTGGGAGAGATGAAGTGGTTAAGGAAAATCCTAGTATGTAACTGACGGTCATCTAAAATTGTTAAAATTTTTCAAGGGGCACAACTTTGTGACAGTTCACATGGAGATGACTTGAACTCTAACATTATCGTCTTGCAGTGAACTTCATCAACATATACAGCGGGTAAAATAAGTATTGAACACGTCACCATTTTTCTAGGTAAACATAATTTTAAAGGTACTATTGACATGAAATTTTCACCACATGTCGGTAACAACCCATGCGACCCATACATACAAAGAAACCAAAACAAATAAGTTCAGAAATAAAGTTCTGTGTAACAAAATGGAATGACACAGGGAAAAAGTATTGAACACGCTAACTGAAATTTATTTAATACCTCATACAAATTCCTTTGTTGGTAATGACAGATTCAAGACACCTCCTTTATGGAGAAACTAGTCGCAGTGTGATTTATTTTGGCCCATTCTTCCACACAATCTTCAAATTTTGAAGTTTCCGTGGGCCTCTTCTCTGAACTCTGATCTTTTAGTTCTTTTCATAGATTTTCTATTGGATTCAATTCAAGTGATTGGTTGGGCCATTCTAGGAGCTTTATTTTCTTTCTTTGAAACCAATTGAGAGTTTCCTTGGCTTTGTGTTTGGGATTAGGGATGAGCCGAACACCCCGGGTTCGGTTCGCACCAGAACCGCGAACGGACCTAAAGTCCGTGCGAACTTAAGAACCCTATTAATTACAATGGACGTGAACGTTCGAAATCAAAAGTGCTAATTTTAAAGGCTAATATGCATGTTATTGTCATAAAAAGTGATTGGGGACCCGGGTCCTGCCCCAGGGGACATGTATCAATGCAAACATTTTTTAAAAAAATGGCCGTTTTTTCAGGAGCAGTGATTTTAATAATGCTTAAAGTGAAACAATAAAAGTGTAATATTCCTTTAAATTTCGTACCTGGGGGGTGTGTATAGTATGCCTGTGAAGGGGCGCATGTTTCCCGTGCTTAGAACTGTCCCTGCACAAAGTGTAATTTTTGCAGGAAAAAAAGTTATTTAAAATCATTCGCGGCTAATGAATTGTCGGCTCCCGTAACACAGAGAACAGTCATTCATTGAAAGTCATTGATAAAAAAAGTCATTGATAAAAACAAAAAAAAAAAAGCGTGGGGGTCCCCCCAAATTCAATTACCAGGCCCTTCAGGTCTGCTATGGATATTAAGGGGAACCCCGGCCAAAAAAAAATAAAAAATGGCGTGGGGTCCCCCTCAAAATCCATACCAGACCCTTATCCAAGCACGCAACCTGGCAGGCCGCAGGAAAAGAGGGGGGGACGAGAGCGGGCCCCCCTCCCTCCTAAACCGTACCAGGCCACATGCCCTCAACATTGGGAGGGTGCTTTGGGGTCCCCCCAAAGCACCTTGTCCCCATGTTGATGAGGACAAGGGCCTCGTCCCCACAACCCTGGCCATTGGTTGTGGGGGTCTGCGGGTGGGGGGCTTATCAGAATCTGGAAGCCCCCTTTAACAAGGGGACCCCCAGATCCCGCCCCCCCTGTGTGAAATGGTAAGGGGGTACAAAAGTACCCCTACCATTTCACCAAAAAAGTGACAAAAATGGTAAAAATGACAGGAGACGGTCTTTGACAATTAAAATCTTCTTTCATCTTCTTTCTTCTGATCTTCTTCCTTCTTCCTTTCTTCATCCTTCGGTTTCTTCATCTTCTCCTTCCAGCATCTTCTTCCATCATCTTCTTCCATCTTCTTCCTCCGATCCGCTTCTTCTTGCTCTGGTCTTCTCGTCCGGCATCTTCTTCCATGGCGTCGGCGTCTCTTCTTGGGCCGCTCCGCGCAATGGGAGGCTCCCGCTGTGTGAGGCTTCGCTGCGTCTGACAAGTCTTTTATAACGGAGGGCGGGGCCACCTGGTGACCCCACCCCCCTCTGACGTCATGGGGAAAGCCATAGGGAATTCCCCATGACGTCCCCATGCGTCAGAGGGGGCGGGGTGAAGATGGAAGAAGATGCCGGAAGGAGAAGATGAAGAAACCGAAGGATGAAGAAAGGAAGAAGGAAGAAGACCATAAGAAAGAAGATTTTAATAAAGGAATTGTCAAAGACCGTCTCCTGTCATTTTTACCATTTTTGTCACTTTTTTGGTGAAATGGTAGGGGTACTTTTGTACCCCTTACCATTTCACACAGGGGGGGGCGAATCTGGGGGTCCCCTTGTTAAAGGGGGCTTCCAGATTCCGATAAGCCCCCCGCCCGCAGACCCCCACAACCAATGGCCAGGGTTGTGGGGAAGAGGCCCTTGTCCTCATCAACATGGGGACAAGGTGCTTTGGGGGGGACCCCAAAGCACCCTCCCAATGTTGAGGTCATGTGGCCTGGTACGGTTCAGGAGGGAGGGGGGCCACTCTCGTCCCCCCTCTTTTCCTGCGGCCTGCCAGGTTGCGTGTTCGGATAAGGGTCTGGTATGGATTTTGAGGGGGACCCCACGCCATTTTTTTTTTTGGCCGGGGTTCCCCTTAAAATCCATCCCAGACCTCAAGGGTCTGGGATGGATTTTGAGGGGGACCCCATACCATTTTTTTTGTCCGGGGTTCCCCTTAATATCCATAGCAGACCTGAAGGGCCTGGTAATTGAATTTGGGGGGACCCCCACGCTTTTTTTTTTTTCTTTCAATCAATGACTTTTTTTTTATCAATGACTTTCAATGAATGAATGTTCTCTGTGTTACGGGAACCGGCAATTCATTAGCCGCAGATGGCTGCCTTAGATGACACAACAGGATGAAGAAAGGAAGGAAGGTGTTTTAATGTGATACTGCAATGCTGTACTAACAGCACACAACACACTAATCCCCAGAATCACAGCAGATAATGTCAGCAGTCAGCAGCACTGCAGAATGAATCACAGCACATAATATCACTGACACGCTGGAACACAATATACGAGGCCGCCGGCGCGACGGCCTTTTATAGTGTGGGGCGTGTACTAAACCCCCTGAGCTATAATTGGCCACAGGCATCCTGCCTGTGGCCAATTATGGCTCTCCTCGCCGCTGGCTCTATGATTGGCCAAGCATGCGGGGTCACAGTGCATGCTTGGCCAATCATCAGCCAGCAATGCACTGCGACTGGCGCAGTGCATTGCGGGCCGCTCGCATCACATGAATTTGATGCAAGCGGCCCAAATAGTTCTGGGCTCGCCGAGCGGGCGAACGCCCGATGTTCAATTCGAACATGGGTTCAATTGGATCATTGTCTCACTGAAATGTCCACCCTTGTTTCATCTTCATTATCCTGGTAGATGGCAGCAGATTTTTATCAAGAATGACTTGGTACATTTTTCCATTCATCCTTCCTTCAATGATATAAAGTTTGCCAGTACCGTATGCTGAAAAACAGCCCCACACCATGATGTTCCCACCTCCAAACTTCACTGTTGGTATGGGGGGTGTTTTTAGGGTGATGTGCCATTTGACCTCCAAACATGGTGTATTATGGCATCCAAAGAGTTCAATTTTGGTCTCATCTGACCAGACTATATTCTCCCACTATTTCACAGGCTTATCTAAATGTTGTGCAGCAAACTTTAAACGAGCTTCAACATGCTTTTTCTTCAGTAATGGAGTCTTGCGTGGTGAGCGTACATACAGGTCATGGTGGGTGAGTGCATTACTTATTGTTTTCTTTGAAACAATTGTACCTGCTAATTCCGGATCTTTCTGAAGCTCTTCAGAAGTGGTCCTCAGCTGCTGAACAACTCTTCTGATAATTCTTTTTACTCCTCTGTCAGAAATCTTGTGAGGAGCACCTGGTCATGGCCGGTTTATGGTAAAATGATGTTCTTTCCACTTCCGGATAATGGACTCAACATAATTCCTCCTTCTGTAACCAATGCCATCCGTATGTTTTGCAACAATAAGGTTGCGAAGGTCTTGAGAGAGCTCTTTGCTTTTACTCATCATGAGATGTTTCTTGTTACATAGTTACATAGTAGGTGAGGTTGAAAAAAGACACAAGTCCATCAAGTCCAACCTATGTGTGTGATTACAGGGGGTCCCCTACTTACAAACATCCGACTTACAAACGACTCCTACTTACAAACGGAGGGAGACAACAGGAAGTGAGAGGAAATCCACCCCTAGGAAGGGAAATTCACTCCTGTAAGGGTTAATATGGGAAAAAGGTGTCTCCACTGATGCTTTATCACCAGTCCTTGTTTCCCTAACAACCCAAAATTTTCAAAATCCAATTGTCATTGGGACAGAAGGTGAGGTGAAATCTTCTGAACAGGGGCACAGACAGCAAAACAAATGTTACAGGGGTGATAACCCTTCTCTATGTTATCTAAAAAAACTTAAAAATAGATTTTTTGGCTGGAGCTACACTTAAAAATGTACCTGTTCCGACTTACAAACAGATTCAACTTAAGAACAAACCTACAGGCCCTATCTTGTTTGTAACCCGGGGACCCCCTGTATATGTCAGTATTACATTGTATATCCCTGTGTGACACCTTGGTAATGAAACACCTTTTTATAGGCGATCAGTTGAGACTGAATCTGCTGATATTAATTTACACCGATAGGATTGTTTTTCTAATTACTGATAGATTTCAGCTGGTGTCTTGGCTTTCCATGCCTTTTTGCACCTCCCTTTCTTCATGTGTTCAATACTTTTTTCCTTGTGTCATTCCATTTTATTACTCATAACTTATTTTCTGAACTTATTTGTTTTGGTTTCTTTGTATGTATGGATTGCATTGGTTGTTACCGACATGTGGAGAAAATGTCATGTCAATAGTACCTTTAGAAATAAAACAATCAAAAAATGGTGTTGCGCTTTGAATATACTCAAACATATATTCAAATAATCTAAATAATATAGTGCTCATACACTGATGAAAATAAAGTGCTATAAGTGCAAAAATGAAAATTAATCGATATATACATGTAAAGCTGTGAACATGTGCATTCATAAATGATATTATTCAATAAAGTGCCAAGTAAGGTATACAGATTGGATATTTTTAATTAAAGTGCCAATTATTGTGCAAAGCTTGAAAAACCCAAATAATGTTCATTCAAAATAACAACTCTTTAAATGTGACATATGTAGCACCCTGGTGTTTAGGCAGGGTTGCTCCTAAATTTACCTGCCAGGTTTACCTTGGCTAAATGTTGAGGATCAATTGATTTCACTCTAATTCTCTGTACACACGATCTGACTTTCCGACGGAAAATGTGCGATCGGAGCTTGTTGTCGGAAATTCCGACCGTGTGTAGGCTCCATCTCACTTTTTCCATCGGAATTTCCGACACACAAAGTTTGAGCGCTAGATCTAAAATTTTCCGACGACGTGCCACGCATGCCCGGAATCAAGCAGAAGAGCAGCACTGGCTATTGAACTTCATTTTTCTCGGCTCGTCGTTCGGAATTTCCGACCAACTTTGTGTGACCGTGTGTATGCAAGACAAGTTTGAGCCAACATCTGTCGGAAAAAATCCAATGGATCTTGTTGTCTGCATGTCCGATCGTTGTCACTAGGGGGCATTAGACAAGACAAGAGCACTGCAAGGTCAGATTATGGGTATATGGGGTGTCTTAGCCAATAGGCAGGGGTTTTATTAAATCCCTTGGCCTGCTGGGAGAACCTACAGTATCTAACAAAAGTACACCCCTCACATTTTTGTAAATATTTTATTATATCTTTTCATGTGACAACACTGAAGAAATGACACTTTGCTACAATGTAAAGTAGTGAGTGTACAGCTCGTATAACAGTGTAAATTTGCTGTCCCCTCAAAATAACTCAACACACAGCCATTAATGTCTAAACCGCTGGCAACAAAAGTGAGTACACACCTAAGTGAAAATGTCCAATTTGGGCCCAATTAGCCATTTTCCCTCCCCGGTGTCATGTGACTCATTAGTGTTACAAGGTCTCAGGTGTGAATGGGGAGATGTGTAGGTGTGTTAAATTTGGTGTTATCACTCTCACTCTCTCATACTGGTCACTGAAAGTTTAACATAACACCTCATGGCAAAGAACTCTCTGAAGATCTGAAAAAAAGAATTGTTGCTCTACATAAAGATGGCTTAGGCTATAAGAAGATTGCCAAGACCCTGAAACTGAGCCGCAGCACGGTGGCCAAGACCGTACAGCAGTTTAACAGGACATGTTCCACTCAGAACAGGCCTCACCATGGTCGATCAAAGAAGTTGAGTGCACGTGCTCAGTGTCATATCCAGAGGTTGTCTTTAGGAAATAGACGTATGAGTGCTGCCAGCATTGCTGCAGAGGTTGAAGGGGTGGGGATCAGCCTGTCAGTGCTCAGACCATAAGCTGCACACTGCATCAAATTGGTCTGCATGGCTGTCATCCCAGAAGGAAGCCTCTTCTAAAGATGTTGCACAAGAAAGACCGCAATCAATTTGCTGAAGAAAAGCAGACTGAGGACATGGATTACTGGAACCATGTCCTGTGGTCTGATGAGACCAAGATAAACTTATTTGGTTCAGATGGTGTCAAGTGTGTGAGGCGGCAACCAGGTGAGGAGTACAAAGACACTCACTACTTTACATTGTAGCAAAGTGTAATTTCTTCAGTAGTGTCACATGAAAAGATATAATAAAATATTTACAAAAATGTGAGGGGTGTACTCACTTTTGTGAGATACTGTATATATTTGGGTGGAGTCAGGTGATCGTGGTTCTGTGCCACCTGGACGGCTGTCTGGGTGGACGTGTGTTGTATTGCCCGGGCTGCTAGGCCGGAGTTTGGGCCTATCCTGGGCACATCTGGCTGCTAGGCTGCTAGGCTGTCTGAGGGCCTATCCAGAAGCAAGAGAGTAGCACGGGGTTGGGATTGCGGCTTGCAGTCCAACCACAAGTGATGGTTCTGCTAGCTGGAGAACCTGTCGTGGTCGGAGGTAGAGGGGAAGCTGTCACCACTAAGGGACTATCCACCTTATTACCAGGGACCACAGTGAGTAACTGATTCAAGTACCGGAGCAGTTCTCACCAACCAGGGACTGTGAAGAATCGGGAAACTTCAGCGGGTATCAAGCCAGGGACCCAGCCAGTGGAGGGGATGCTTACAGAGCAGCCTTGTGTGTCAAGCCAGGGACTGAGCGGGTCAGTGGGGTGAAGCTTGAGAAGTATCTGGAGTGCCAAGCTAGGGACCTAGCAGAGAAGCGAGGGTGATGCTTGAGGAAGATACTACTGTGAAGAATGGAGTAGCTCAAGGGATTCAGTGCCAGGGAATCAACTAGTCTAGTGGGAGACTCAGAGCTTGTTGAAGAACTACAAGAAGTTATTGTAGTGGAAGTGAAGGAACTGTTACACTTCATGTTAGAAACTGTTAAAGACTGTTGCCATAGGAGACAACATTCTTACACATGCAGTTGTGGCGTCTAGCTGGATGCCTTTCCCTGCATGGCTGTCCTACTGTAGAAGTCTCGGAGTCTGCCAATTGAAGCTGCAACTACCTGAGGGTTTCCTGTCCCTAACCCTGTCTCCCAAAGTTCTGTTTAAGAAATATAAAATCTCTTTGCATTCAAGAAGTGTCTGGTGCCCATGAATCCATCTTGCATTACACCCACTATGCCATGCAACCTATCATATACAGAAGGATGTCAGCTATCTCTGGCCCTGGAGGTTCTCATTAGACTGAAGGAGGCCTAGGACCTTGCTACATTTGGCGCCATACGTGGGGCAAAGACGTTACTCTCGCAGCAGTCGCCCATAACAACCAGCGTCAGCTTCATCGAGATTTCGTTTGGCTTTGTGGGAAGGTGACAAGTAACATCTATACTTCTAATAGACTGTGTTGTCCTGCATACTATCAAAGTGGGGAAGAACCTACGTGTCTCATTGCTCATGGGAGAGGATCAGCCTGGTCTTTTGACACTTCATGCCAGCGCTGTAAGGGGCTTAAAATAGACTCCAAAAATGGACTCCATTACAGTTTTGGTGCGCTACAGCATGAAGAAGGTGGGCGCTTCAGTTCCCAGAGAACATCTGCACCAATCCGTTGGCAGGGGAAGGAGTCTCCACTCTGCAGAGCAGGATAAGGAAGTGCTGCCATGTGTATCTGGTTGTGGGTTGGAGAGAAAGATGGCGAAGTTCATAAGTGAGATGGTGGATTGGAAGAAGTATGCTCCGGGTGTTTGTTTTGGTCTGAGCGATGCAAAACCTGTCCTGACTGACACCGGAGTGAGGCCTTTGATCGTTTGTAGATGCTGTGGATAGCATCTGTTTGAAGTTATCTCCCCAACTCCACCTCCGTGGATACTACAGGTCGATTGGGACAAGAATGTTGCTATCCCGGCTGGGAGTGATATCCAGAGCCCACCTGCCATCACCAGAGTCGTGAAGGAAGCTGCTACCCCTGCTTCAACAACTACCCCAGGACCCAGCGCACCGATCGCTTCTCGAGGCCGCGGTCGGACCCAATTGCTTGCCTTAATGTCTGAACCACCGGGGAAAAAGAGTACCGGAGTCGGTTAAGCCAGCAAGGAATGAAAGCAGTGTGCCTGTAGGGGAGGTGATGCCTGTGGCTGTAAAAGGGGATAATACCGTTGCGCCAGTTAAAGCAACCACCAAGCGCAACTATATCCCGGTCGAAGAGTGTTCTACTATAACTGATTTAGACATTCCGTCGGACGGTCTATCAGAACTTTATTCGGATACTTTGTCTTGCACGGGGAAGTGGAGTGACAGTGATGAGGAGCAAATGAGTGATGTGCAGGAAGGTGAAGTTCCCTCTGTTGTTGCTGCTAATGTGGAAATGAAGCTGCCAACCCCCTAATTCTGTTTTTTTTTTTTTCCAGCCAGAAAACGCCCCAGCCAAAAAATGCTGATAATAACAGCCTATGTGTTCATGGACACACAGGATAACATGCTGGGGAGTTTACTGGCTGCCTTAGGCCAAAAACCACAGCTGTAAAGACATCCGATGTGCATGCAGTCTTAGTACAGGCGGTCCCGGGTTACAAACGTCCGACTTACAAAACAACACCTACTTACAAACAGAATGAGACAACAGGAAGTGAGAGGAAATCTACCCCTAGGAAGGGAAATGAACTCCTGAAATGCCGTGTACACACGGTCGGAATTCTCATCGGAAAAAGCTCTGATGGTTTTCCCGTCGGAATTCCGACGGAATTTCGCTCAAACTGTCTTGCCTACACACGGTCACACCAAATTCCGACGGTCAATAACACAACGCCTTAAAAAACATTCGACTGCACTATAAAAGGGAATTTTAATGCTTCTGAGCATGCGTCGAATTGTTTCCGAGCATGCTTCGGAATTTTATGTGTCGGAATTGCATACACACGATCGGAAAATCCGATTGAAAGGTTTTCCGTCGGAAAAATTAAGAACAGGTTCTCAATCCAAAGTCCGTCGGAAATTCCGACAGAAAAAGACCAATGGGCATACACACGGTCGGAAAATCCGATGAAAAGCTCCCATCGGACTGTTTTCATCGGAAATTGCGACCGTGTGTACGCGGCATAAGAGTTATTATGGGAAAAAGGTGTCTGCACTAAAGCTTTAGTACAAAAAGGAGAGAGGGGGGATTTGGGACTCTAAATAAAGCCAATTATGAAGAGAAAAAAGGGGGTAGAGGGAGTGGGACTTTGCGTAAAGCATATAGCGGCAACTGAATGAATAGGTGGGTAAGTAAAAAAATATATTTATTGGTACATAACATTGGTAAATACACGTAATATACATAAAAATAGGGATCTAATTCCCGCATGGTAGCACGTGGTAATAATATGAGTATCAAACTACATTACACTGTAAATTATCAGGATCCACCAGAATTAATATATATATACACAAATAGTTGATTACAGAGTAATGCCTGCATGGTCTATTAGACATGTGCAAATCGTTTCGTTTTTTTTCGTTTTTCGTTTTTTTTCGTTATTTTCGTTCGTTCGTTTTCGTACGAATGAACGAACGATTCGGTAAAAATTTTAACGAATAACGAATCGAACGAATCCGAAAAACAACGAAAATCCGAAAAAAACTAATTAGAAACAACGAATGTACGAATGAAGAAAATCCGAAAAACAAAAACAGGAACAACGAAAATGAAAATGAACGAAAAAATGTGTACATTCGTAACTTTTTTTTTCTTGTTGAATTGGTAATTTTCCGTGTCCCTTACAATGGTGCTGCTTAACGTGCTTCGAATAGATTGAACGAAAAAATTCCTACATTCGTAACTTTTTTTTTTTTTTCGATTCGTAATTTTCCGTGTCTCTTACAATGGCGCTGCTTAACGTGCTTCAAATGGATTGAACGAAAAAATTCGTACATTCGTAACTTTTTTTTTCGATTTGTAATTTTCTGTGTCTCTTAAAATGTAATAATAGCATACACATTACATAAAATTATGAATTATGCTCCGATTACAAATCTACGAATGTTACGAATGTACGAATAAATACGAATGCGTCCGAATTTCGAATAAACGAAAATTAAACTAAAATTAAACTAACAAAAAAACTAATTAACGAAAAAATAACTCTTACGAATGTACGAATCGTTACAAATACGAACACCGACGACTTACGAATTTACGAATCGTTACGAATCAACGGAAACGAAAAAAACGAAACGAAAATAAACAAATTTTTTTGTTGTGCACATGTCTATGGTCTATGGCCTTGTTGTTCCCAGTCGGGGTTAATTTGAGTATAAACATAATTGTATAAGGTTTCTGATAATCGCATTATTAGTACAAAGCACGGCATCTAATAGCTCTACGCATTTCATGGCTGTAGCCAATCGTCAGGAGCAGGCACGTGATGAATCTACAATTAAAGAAAATGAAAAGAGTGTTTGGTCATGTATCAATATAGAGGAGAAATTTCCCTGCCATATGTTACTTGCAGAGAGTTGTGCATTGGTTGTATAATGCTGGGAATCTCGGGCCACCCAAAAACATCATGGTCGGAAGCTGTGGGGGGGGGGGGGGGGGGGGGGGCTTGTCCAACGAAGGCAGCCAGACACAGATAGAATCTCGGGTGGCTGTAGATCTAAAGACACTCATGGTATGGATAGGGAAATGGTGAGTAGACCAATCATATGGAGGTCTCTGTAGGGGAATGTGATGAGAATGTGATTAGGAGGAAGCCCAGACTATAGGGACTGGGTTTGGGTGCAATGGTGAACTTAGGTGCCAGTGTGAATTGGAAGAGAGTGAGGATAATATAAAGATGTGAAATGAAGGTGATGCTGGTAAAGCGACTAGGAGTCCAAAGAGTGCAGTATTTCATAAATTTTTTATAAATAATACATTTTTATTAAATACTACACGATGGAGCCATCCCTCTTTATTACATGCCCTCACCACCTCTGATGAGCCTGGAGCACGAAGCCATCTTCCAAAAATATCTCTATTGCTGTGACGATCATTGGAGGTCGATTTATGTTGGGATTTTTGCTTCTACTTCTTATCAAAGCTCAATTTGACCCGTAGGGGTCTCCATTTGAGGTGAGAGGCTGGGGGAAACAAGTGGTGCACTTTGGATGGTGACAGTTATTGGATAAAATGGACACCGATCGATTATATTGCACATGCACTTTTGTCATGTATGAACTGCTATATGGAGATTTGCTCCCTTCTCATTGAAGTTTGATTGCACTTTCTGGACATTGCACCTTATTTTACATGCACTTTATGAGTTAATTGGACGTTATTAGAGCTACATCACATCTGTGTTATCCATTTGCACTTTATGTATGATTTATGCACTTTTTGAGATTATTGCACTTTATTAGAGGTATATTACATCTGTGTCATCTATTTGCACTTTAATTATCTCTGTTGCACTTTATATTATTTGCACTTATGCTATACTGAAGATTTGCTATATTCAGTGCTCTCACACTTGTTGTTGCAGCACATTCCTGTCTGATAGCTAGTGTGTTGGTATCCATTTATATTCTGTTTATTTAGTTAGCGCCACATACCTTCTTATATACATTATTTATTTCTGTGTGGGGACACTTATATATGTTGGCGGCTTCTCCTATTTTGATTTTCTGTTTGTAGTGTTTTTTGGTTTTGCGCATTAGTTCACTCCTACTTTTCATATACGGTAATCATATTATTAGCACGTGCTACCATGCGGGAATTAAATCCCTATTTTTATGTATATTACGTGTATTTACCAATGTTATGTACCAATAAATATCTTTTTTACATACCCACCTATACATTTAGTTGCTGCTACGTGCTTCACGCAAAGTCCCACTCCCTCTACCCCCTTTTTTCTTTTCATTGAAGCTTTATCACCAATCCTTGTTTCCACATGTAGCGGCCATAACCCCTAGGGGCGACCTTAACTTTCTGGGCTTACCAATTACCTCCTCGTAGCTCGTCGGTTGTTGTCTAGGGGTTCCCAGGGTTAGTACCCAGTAACTTCAGAAGCTGACACAGAAGTCCTTTTGAGGATTTTTATTTTGCAGGGGTAGCATCCAACAATAACACAGTCTCAGGTGGGAATAGAGGGTACGGGTGATAAAACTCAGGCACTTCAGAACTGCTGACATCAATTGAATGTCTCTCAGACAGCCCAGAGAGTAGCCACTCGCAACTGGGCACTTCACTGCTGGATAAACCTCTAACCATAGATTTAGCAGCCAACATGTGATCTGGAAAGTTTGCAAAGTCTCTGCCACAGACTAGATTGTACTGAAGATAAGTAGGAACCTTTCCGACAGTACCTGGATCTCTCAGCCTTCTTGGCGATACTGTGGGAAGTGTGGATTCTTTAGTGTCCATACAACTCAGCTCCCAGGTTCTTACCGAGCAGCCAGCTTCTTGGCCCTCCTCTGAAGAGTCCTCCCCTGGTCACTTGTACGAGTTGCCATGTCCCTCCAATACCGAGAGCACAGCGGGACACCTCCGAATCCTCCTTCAGTTACTGGGCCTCGAACTAACCAGTTCCGAGGCTCGGGAACGGACGGATCCCCACCCCAGACCATGAGGGCCTCTGGGGCTGGTCATCGTGACCACGCTTGCGGGGACGGCAGACACTCCTGGGTCCGGGACCCCTCACGGGGTTGGTCCGGACTGGAACCAGGAATGAAAGAGCAAGCCGAACCCCGAGCACATGACTTCAGCATCTTAAATACCCCTTCCCAGACTACACAGCGGGGCCAGATGCGCCCACTGATTGGCTCCGAGAAAGATGGATACCTAACACTAACATGTCCAACCAAGCTTGGTTCTCAGCCTGTCACAGGTGTCTCACTGCACCTAATCACCAGGCAGAACCTCAGTACCGCCGAGCCAAACTGATGCCAAAGTAAAAAAACCTACAAAATTAACCCCCAGAACTCTGTTACAGTTCTGGAAAACTAGATTTACATTAATAGCGCCTACACTTTAATAAAGTGTGGGCACTACACACAACAACCCAAATTTTTCAAAATCCATTTGTCAAAGGGACAGAAAGTGAGATGAAATCTTCTGAACAGGGGCACAGACAGCAAAACAATTGATACGGGGGAGTTAACCCTTCTCTATGCTATCCAAAAAGCTTAACATTTTTTTGGCTGGAGCTACACTTATGAAATCAACATGTTCCGACTTACAAACAAATTCAATTTAAGAACAAACCCGCAGTCCCTATCTTTTTTGTAACCAGGGGACTGTCTGTATTGGGGTGTGCAATACAGTGAGTGCATCTGTTTACTGATCATTAGTCACTGATTTTAGATGACAACATGTAGTGCATATTATTTTCTTTGTTTACCTTTAGAACTATATTTACCTAGAAAAATGGTGACGTGTTCAATACTTATTTTACCTGCTGTATTTAAAATCTTCGATAAAAATGTATTGAAAAGAAAAATAATACTTTTTTTTAGGTTAGTTTTGAACTTAAAGAGGGATTGCTCCTGAAAAACATTTTTTAAAAGCCAGCAGCTACAAATACTGCAGCTGCTGACTTTTAATAAATGGACACTTACCTGTCCCAGGGTCCAGCGATGTCGGCAGCAGAGGCCGATCAATCGCTCGGCTCTCTGCTGCTGCCGGCGCCATTCTCGGTGAGGGAATCAGGAAGTGAAGCGTTGCGGCTTCACTTCCCGGTTCCCTACTGCGCATGCGCGAGTCGCGCAGTGCAATGAGAATCGTCCGCGCTGTCTCTAGGACCCGTGTGTGTCCCAGCAGACAGCGCGGCGGGACAGGAAGAGGCATAGACTCCCGTGGGAGTCTATGCCCGGAAGTGGGTGTAAATACCTGTCTTAGACAGGTATCTGCACCCCCCTCCCCCCTGAAAGGTGCCAGATGTGACACCGGAGGGGGGGAGGGTTCCGATGAGCGGAAGTTCCACTTTAGGGTGGAACCCTGATTTAAATAAAAGAAAGGTCTGGTGTCACCAGCAGTGTTGGTCATCTTACTTTAAAAATGTAATTAGTTAAGTTAAAAATTATTTATCCCAAAAAGTAATTGCGTTAGTAACTCAGTTAATACATTGGAAAAGTAATTAGTTATGCAGCAAAGTAACTGGGACTTTTTTTTTAATATTCTATACGTGTAACTAAGGGGCGGGTCTAATATTACTGTAAGCAATGGGCGCATTTATTATTATTATTGTAATATATCGTGTAACCAAGGGGCTGCTCTATTATTACTCTCACCAAGGGGCAGATCTGTTATAGCGTGTAAGCAAGGGGCGGGTCTATTATTATTATATAGTGTAAGGGGCGGATGGCTACAGAAGAGGGCAAATGTTAAATTAATGGGCAGAGCTCGATATATAACAATAATAATAAAATGCGCCCCTTGGTTACAGTAATACTAGACCCGCCCCTTAGTTACACGATAGACGCCCCTTGCAGTGTAGCACGAACATCGGGAGCGTGCGGCATCGCCTCATACAATTACTAACAATTAACAATGTTAACTGCGCCTGCGCGGTGTAGAGTTCACTCAGAGCTGTTTAGGTTTGGCAATTTTTGTAAGCTCCGTAGTCCTTCGTACTGCGCAAGTGCTGCGCCTGCACAGTACAGGGGGTCCTTATCTGGCGGAGGAAATTTTTCGGCAGGACACCGGAATTACACTACTGCCATCTAGTGGCGGTAGATGTAATTGCGGTAACGCTGCCCAAGTAATGGGAACTGAGTTACCATGAGGGGAAAAGTAATCAGTTAGATTACTCGTTACCCTCTAAAGTAACTGCGTTAAGTAACTCCGTTTATTTTAACTCAGTTACTTACACCACTGGTCACCAGTGACACGCTTCCATCCCTAAAAACATGGGTATCGCCCTTAGGGACTTTATATAAGGTGTGCATATTTGGCTGATGAAATTGGCTAATATAAAATACAATAAAAACATTTATTGCAGAAAATCTTTTTTTCATATTCTCACTTTCTTATATTTTCCCTTTCCTTTTTAGGGGTTGCCTTTTCACATATCTGCAGTTTTGCACACATTCCTCCCTGGCCTTATTATCCATCCTACCATCGCGACAGGTTGGTATATACTTACATTCATGCATTCCGTTATATACTTCATGATTATTTTGCCAATTTAGCAATGTTTGAATACATATACATATTGTATTATAATATAGTTGACACCTGAACGGATTATCTAGGACCTCCAAGGTCACTAATTTCTACCCATGCCATTTCCGCCTTCCCACTATTCCTTGGTCTGGGTTTATTGGTTTGATTCGCTCCCTCAACTACCTTCCCAAGCATATATTGCTGCCATCCTCAGTGAACATGGCCACAGGCACCTAGGCCTTGCCGATTGGTGAGTATGGGGTCTTTTCTTTCTCTGTAAGGCCCCTCTTACTATTTGTACATTATTTATTCATGTGTTACATTACCTTATTGGTCATTCATTTTCAGATATATCCTACATGCATCCACCCCTGAAGAGCGAGTCACATCCCGCGAAACGTGTTGGGTGTATTAGATGTTATTTATACTCATGTATTTCACATGTAATGCAATCTTTAACCGTGTGCAAATTGTATCGGCTTTGCCTTTGTTTTATGCTACTCTTTCATGTGTGATCATTTCTGCAATAATTGTTTTTATTGTATTTATATTTGTCAATTTCATCGGCCAATTGGGCACACCTCACATAACGTCCCAAAGGCCGTTACCCATGTTTTTATAGTTTTGAACTTACCTCCTGTTAGTTTGAGGTCGTGTTCCTGTGCTCTTGACCTTGGCTTTTGTGTTTAAGCGCTTGCCGACCGCTTCACGCACATATACTGCGGCAGAAGGGCACGTACAGGCAGATTAACGTACCTGTACGTTGCCCTTTAAGACGCGGTGTGCAGGCGCGCGCACGGCGCGACCTCCGTGAGTGTGATCGGGGGTCCCGGAGACTTGATGTCGGCGGGGATACCTGCGATCGTCTCACGGAGAGGAAGAACGGGGCAATGCTGATGTAAGCAAGCATTTCCCTGTTCTGCCTAGTGACAGGACACTGATCACAGCTCCCTGTGATCGGGAGCGGTGATCAGTGTCATGTCACACGTAGCCCACCCCCCCACAGTTAGACTCACTCCTTAGGACACACTTAACCCCTGCAGCGCCCCCTAGTGGTTAACCCCTTTACTGACAGTCACATTTACACAGTAATCAATTTTTAATTGCACTGATCGCTGTATAAATGTGAATGGTACAAAAATAGCACCAAAAGTGTGTGATGTGTCTGCCATAATGTCGCAGTCACAAAAAAAATCACTGATCGCCGACATTACTAGTAAAAAAAAAAAATTATTGATAAAAAAAAATATTAATAAAAATGCCATAAAACTATCCCCTATTTTGTAGATGCTATAACTTTTGCACAAACCAATCAATAAATGCTTATTGCGATTTTTTTTTACCAAAAGTATGAAGAAGAATATGTATCGGCCTAAACTGAGGAAAAAAATGTTTTTTTATACATTTTTTGGGGATATTTATTATAGCAAAAAGTAAAAAATAATGATTTTTTTTTTTAATTTTCGCTATTTTTTTGTTTATAGCGCAAAAAATAAAAACCACAGAGGTGATCAAATACCACCAAAAGAAAGCTCTATTTGTGAGAAAAAAAGGACATCAATTTTATTCAGGAGCCACGTCGCACGACCACGCATTTGTCTGTTAAAACGACACAGTGGCGAATCACAAAAAGTGCTCTGCTCTGGGGCTTAAGTGGTGAAACTAAGCAGTTTTTCTAACCAATGTAAGTTCATAACCCATAATATTAACCAAAAAATGTATAAAAAAATAAGCACAAAAACCCACAAAAAGGTAAATATGTATTGATCTTTATTGCCAGCATTACTGTACATGAGTTATTTGCAAGTAACATGGATATAAAAAGGAAATTACACTTTCACTTGCCTTTTGTATAAACTGAATGTCAAACACAATTTTTTGAAAACATTGTTTGTGGTAAAAAAAAAAAAATGTACAAAAAATAAAATCAAAGATTACATAATTTACAAATGAACAAAAACAAAATAAAAATAAACATTCTGTAGGCAGGAGGCGTCATACACTATGAAATACACATTCAAGTAAATGATAGTAGGCAGAGGAAATACTTCACCTCCTGTGGAATTCACCATCAACTGAAATTGTAAAGGGGTTATAGGGGATATACATAGATATATACATATATATATATATATATATATATATATATATATATATATATATATATATATATATATATATATATATATATATATATATATATATAATACAAAAAAGAAAGAACATTTTCAGTTTGCCTGTTGAATAATTTGTATGTAAACATAAAACTCTGTTTTACTGTTTTGAATGGAGTGGGAAGAGTTAGACCCTCTGGCAAGTTTGTATTGCTAGAACTATGAATAAGGCGCTGGATTTGACTTATCAATAATTGTTACAAAGGTCAATTGCATTCCTATGGATTGGGTAAGGCTGCTGTCATCATCACAAACAGGGTACCCCTTAACCAGGGGACCCAGAGTTTGGAATTTAGGTACAGAAATTCTAATGAGAGCACCAGACCAAGGAAATACAAATAAAATGTAATACTGGTGTTAGTTCAGAACAAGAAAAGAGAAAAAATTAAATGCATGAATTCTCTCTTCTTCTCAAAAAAGTGTATGTTGTTAGGAGGCCGGAAACATGTTGACTGTTTTTAGTTTTCTTGTTATAAACTAACACAAGTATTATTAGATTTTTTGGACTTGGTTTGGCTGTCCTATTATGCTGCGTACACACCATCGGAATTCTCGTCGGAAAAGGCTCTGATGGTTTTCCCATCGGAATTTCCGACGGAATTTTGTTCAAACTGTCTTGCCTACACAAGGTCACACCAAATTCCAACGGTCAATAACACTGCGACATACAACATGTTCGACGGCACTATAAAAGGGAAGTTTAATGTTTCTGAGCATACGTCGGAATTTTGCGTGTCGGAATTGCATACACACGATCGGAAAATCCGATAGAAAGGTTTTCCGTCGGAAAAAATTAAGAACAGGCTCTCAATCCAAAGTCCGTCGGAAATGCCGACAGAAAAAGACCGATGGCACATACACGGTCGTAAAATCCAATGAAAAGCTCCCATTGGACTGTTTCCATTGGAAATTCCGACCGTGTGTACGCGGCATTAGACATTTGTTTTTTGTTGCTGTCTGTTCTCACTTTCTTTCTCTCTCTGACAGTGGCCAGCATGGTCACAATGTAAACAATTTTGGCGTTGTCATCGGATCACCCAAATTTTCTGGTGACAACTGTCTAAGATTAACCCCCCCCCCCATTTCGGACAACTTCCTCGCAATACCTGTTGATCCTCCAGGACAGAAAGTGAGGGGAAATTTTTGTAAAGTACACAAACCGACAGCAAAAAAAAGGCCGATCGGGTCTTTACTCTTCCTTACTCTATCCAAAACAAACATTTGGGCTCTATACACACCCTACAAGTTAAATATGCGATTATGTCCGCCCCTTTTTGATGGAATACGTTTTTTGAGAGATTAGAGGCAATGCTTCAAATTTTTCCAATACATTTTTTTTAAGTTACTCCATTGTATTGGTAATTACAGGTCGACCCTTCCCAACTGTATCAGCCACGTAGAAGTATCCTAAAATATGAAGGTGATCTCCATGCAAATAAAAAATGAAAAGCTATCTAGTGAAAGTGAAAGTAGAAAAATAAAATCTGAATTATGTTTTTCTTTGCTGTTTCTGTATGCAGCATAGTATGTAAGAATTGAGCACACGGCCAACTCAAAATACATCCCCTTGTAGCTCTTGCCTTCATGAAAAGAGGGATCAATAACAGGGGGGTAATAGAAGGGCACAACAAGGCAGAGATTATGATTCGTAGTTATGCCCCTTTTCATATGCAACATTTTTTTTGACTGGACAGGCCATAATCAATAGAAAATACAAAAGATGAATAATTATAACTTAGAGTTCAGTTTTTAGCTTTAGATAATTCTGCAAATAATTTCTTGTTATGATTTTAAGCTGTATTAAAATCTAAAAGAACAGTATAATAATTTAGAAACGTTTTGCTTTCTTGTTATAGATCAGCACAAATATTAAGAAATCATGTATGGTTATGTATAGCATGCACAAAGAAAAAGAAACTGATGAAGGGATTTTCAGAAGTGATTTCCTTATTTCCCTTCTTGTAGATGCACCTATTTTTATTGTGGGGACAGCCAATGTCATTGAGAATTATCTTCAGTGTAAAAGCCCCAGAAGGCTTAATATGTGACGAAACACACTGGGCGGAGCTGATGTTTGTGATGTCACTATGCTTTCCGATACCTGAAAGCGGCCCGCGTGAGTCCCGGGACCAGCTTTATCATACTACCAGCGCTCTTGTTTTTATCTTTGTGAGCATGCTGAGTATTTTAATAAAATTTTAGTTTGCAATTTCAAACTATGTTTTTTTTTTGTGTTCTTTTTCTTCAGTATGTTGGAGCCTGAATGAATAATTTGCCATACAGGAGGAGGGTTATTCTGCTCCATGTCGGCTCTTATATAAACAGGTGCATAATGACTTCACTAAGCGTGTTCAGTAGAGCATGTGGTGATGGAGCACTGAGGGGTGGCTTCCTTAAAGTGGAAAATTGACACTGTGTGGGTGAAGATTTTTTTTAGAGTCACCTCTATTTTGGAGTCACTTTCCTTTTTGAATTTGGGACTTTTGTTTGGATGCATAAATCTTTCTGGACTCACTTATTCACATGTGGGGATGAATGCCTATATATTGTACTAGTGGTGGACTTTTAGCTTAAAAACGATATACGCATCAAAAAGTTTCCTATTTGCACACTTAGTCAATGCCTAGGGCAACTGGGTAAGGGGGGGGGGGCAGCACCAAGTCTCAACATCTGCTTTTTCCTGGTTTGTGTCCCCCTTCTTGTCACCTCTGCACATTTGGGGAAGGACCAGTGTTAAGGACAATCAGAAGTTCTGTTTCAATGTCAGTGCTTCAAGCCCTTCTTGGCTTGGCTTAGAGCCCCTTTTACAATTATTACTATGGTCTACTTACATGGAATAGGGGGCCTCATATCACCAAAGGGCCACACGTAATTTTCAGTAAAAATAAATGTTACAGAAAGCTGCCAAAGAACGCAGACACGCAACAGGAGAAAAGCCAAGGAACGGCCACAAGAGATGGCCAGGGACCGCGGACATTCCACAGGAGATGCTGGAGACCTAGTTTAGGAGCAAGTCACAGACCAAAGACGACTGGTTACATGAGACTACCAGATCCTTTGAAAATCAGTGATTCCACATTCATATATCCCCCTTAAAATAATTTGATATTTCTTTCAGAAAAATCCATTATAAAGTTTGGAGGGAAAAAGAGAGCAGGGATGGACAGCACAAAAAAAAAAAATGGGGCGTGAAAGAAATAAACCAAACCATCTCAAGAATATTTTTCCTTCACTTTAGATAAACCATTCTAAGGCCATTCAATAAGTGTCCAAGGGCCAGTGGTGGGGCACCTGGGATTTATGAGTTTATTGGAGATGATAGCTCTACTTTAGGGATAATCATCTCAGGTTATTGAAATATATCACTATGGTTGTCTAGGAGGAGGATGTGTGGCCAGTAGGTTCCTTCCTCCCTTGGGGGGGGGGGGGGTCTTTTCAGGAGAGCCCCCACCCAGTATTCATTGATTGGCTTCAGCTGATCATAAGGAACAGGGTTTTTGGTTAGGTGGAACTTAAATATAAACAAAGGTCACCACCATCTGTAGCAACTTATCTAAAAAGCATATTGAATGATATATAGACGTTAAAAACAGGCACATCATCCCTCCTGTGTCTGTTTTTAACTTCAATATGTGAATGCATATATATCATTCTTTATGCTTTTCAAATAAATTGCTACATTCAGATGGTGGTGCCCTTTGTTTATATTTTTACACTATTGTAGGAATCTTGCAGCAAAGGTTTGGCAAATCATAAAGAATTTCCATGGTACATGGGACGGGTTGTCTTCTAAAAAGTTCCCTTTATTTCCATTCAACAGGCCAAAAGAAATTTTAAACGGGTTCCCCTAATTAAACAAAAAAATAAAAACTATTTCCAACTACAAGATTTTAAAAATAATAATAATAATTCGATTTTTTTTTTTTAAGTTTTAGGACTTTTTGGGTGGTTTCTTTCAGGATATGTAAATTCACAGAGCAATAGCTGTTAATTCCCCTCCGTAGCAATATTTGGCTCTTGCATCATATTAAAAAAAAGTATTAATGATATCATTATCAAAAAGTCCTGGGCCCATATACAGGCTTCCTCTGTACGGCGTGCCTATCTATTTACGAACTGTACAGACACATTTTTCAAGAATACATCATGAAAATAAGTTAAGTATAAATAAGGAGGGATGGACGGGTTAGGGGGGGTTCCAAAACAAGAGACACAAGTTCTAACTAGAAAATGGCTACTGTATATACACATTAATGACCCCGGTACAGAAACTCTACTCTCATCCTGGTTTTCAACACTTTTTTTTCCCTTAAAGCAGATTTTTAATGCAAAAACTCTGAAATTGCTAATTAAATTTAGTGCATGACTGCACACTTCGCAGGGCTATCCCTCCTGTGAAACTGCATCTAAATGTGTTCTGTTGGAATGGGGGCTAAATCAAATTTATATTTTCTCTCCAAGTCGAATAGTAAAGAGGTACCCTCCTCTAATGAAATTTTTTTACTGTAATGGTTCTAAACTTGTTTTTTTTATAAAAATTACAAGGTAAAATGAAATTAGGATATATATGCAAAATACATACATAAATAACATTTGACTTGGAGAGAAAGTACCCTTGTAACATTCCATTTTGCCCCCATTCGCTCAGAGCATGCAGTTATACAGAATAAATAGCTCTGCACATTTTCTAAAAATACACAGCTAAGTGTTTTGTGGCTATTCCAAAAGTTCTCTCAGCTGCTTTGCTGGCCTAGAGCAGGACCTGAGATTCTCTATGACCTTTAGGCTTGAGCTTTGCAGGCTGCCCAGCCAGAGGTCATAGATTTCCAACAATTTCAGGCCTAGAGCAGGACCTTGGATTCTCTATGACCTCTTGCTTGAGCTTTGCAAGCTGCACAGACCAGAGGTTGTAGTCTTTCCACACCTTCAGGACTAGAGCAGGACCTTGGATTCTCTATTACTTCTTGGCTTGAACCTTGCAAGCTGCACAGCTCAGAAGTCCTAGACTTTTCACACCTTTGAGCCAAAAGCAGGGCTTGATTTTCTCTATGACCTCTTGGCATGGCATGAGCCCAGAGGTTGTTGACATTCCACACCCTAAGGCCTAAAGCAGGACCTGAGATTCTCTATGACCCTAAACTTGACCTTTGCAGCCTGCACAGCCCAGAGGTTGTAGTCTTTCCACGCCTTCAGGATTAGAGCATGACCTGGGATTCTCTATTACCTCTTGGCTTGAACTTTGCAAGCTGCACAGCCCAGAGGTCACAGACTTTCCAAACCTTCAGGCCTGAAGGAAGAACCTGGAATTCTCTCTGACCTTTTGGCTTGAGCTTTGCAAGCTGCATAGGCCTGAAGTTGTAGACTTTCCACGCCTTTAGGCCTAGAGCAGGACTTGATTTTCTCTATGACCTCTTGGCATGGCATGAGCCCAGAGGTTGTTTCCACACTCTATGGCCTAGAACAGGACCTGAGACTCTCTATGACCCTTAGGTTTAAGCTTTACAGGCTGCACAGCCCAGAGGTCATAGATTTCCCACTCCTTCAGGCCTAGAGCAGGACCCGGAGTTCTCTATAACTATTTGGCTTGAGCTTTGAAATCTCCCCTGCCCACAGGTCATAGACTTTCCACACCTAGAGCAGGACCTGATTTTCTCTACGACCTCTTAGCTTGAGCTCTGCAGGCTGCACAGCCCAGAGTTTGTAGATGTTTCACACCTTCACTGAAATTGGCATAAGGGACAAAGACTAGCACCCTCTAAAATGTGGCTCCTCCCAGTTCTACCCTGTGTTCTGCCTTCTCTTTTGATTAACAGCATTTAAAATAAGTAACAAGTGGCTGATATGGATAATGCAAAAGGTAACATGAATGTTCACGTATGAATCCATGCAAAATGTTTAACTTGCAATTTCTGGGTCTTTGCATTAAAAAAAAAAAAAATTATTTAATTCTGCTTTAAATGTCTACGTGACACTTCTAGCACAAGACACCATCCCTTATGAAAAGAGGCATTTTCTATGGCAATACTAGTTAAGTGCATATCATGCTGCACTAATATAGTGCAATTCTTGCCTTACATACAGCAAAAAAATGATGTAGGCAACATTAGGAGAGTTAGAGAAAGTAAAAACATGGTCCAATTTACAAGTGGGTACTTGGTCAGAGATTATATAAAATACTGCATTACAGGACACTTTTATTGACGTGTACCGCGGCATAGGAGAGTGACCCGAATTGTGGTCCCATATTGAAGTCAGGTGGAATATGTATTTTGTAAACTATTTGAATACTGAACGTCTTTATATTGTAATATTTACAGCAAACCAAATTAATTCCGAGGACAAGCAGGAGATTATCATTTGTTCGGTCGGTGGCTGATCGCATGGCGCAAGTTCAAGAGTATTGGTTAGAGAAGGTTAGGATGCCTGGTTTAGTTTTATTCCAGGTCTGTTTGTGTTTATAATTACAGTGAGATGGTTTCCACTTCACGATCAAGTCCTCGGGTTCAAGACCGTCCAGTGTAGTAGCAGTGAGAACTGTGCTTTAGCATTCCGCCATATTACTGCCTGTTCCTTTCTAATCAATGTATCTTTTCCTTAAAGACGTCCTTTTCTTCTCTGAACATTGACTCTTTGTCCTTGTCTGATCATTTCTGATATGCAACAGATGGAATGTATATTTTGCTTTTCCAGGTTTTGCACAAGTTTTTTTTATTTTTTTTTTACATGTCCGCATCTCCGTCGTAAGCCAAGGTTAGCGGTTTCAGGCGGTTGTTTTGCCTTCTTGGTGGTTTCTTTGGCTTCTTACTACAATAAAAAAATGAAGGAGAATGAAAGATTATTTTATTAAGGTTTCATATTTACTGGCATATTAGGGCTCATTCACACGTGCAAATAAAAAGGGGTTAAGATGCGTACAACATATAGTTTTGTGCATATCTCAATGCAGCACTATAGTAATCAATTTGCAGTGCCTTTAGCTGTGCACAAAAAAGTAGGACAAGCTGCGCCAAGGGCTGCATAGAACTGCAGATTTTACAAACTGTATGTTTATGGATGTTTTACAAAATAGATTTTTTTCCACCCACAAATATTTGTGAATGATACAATGTGGGCCTAATATTGAAAAATTGCTCTAAGTGCCGGTTCACACTGGGGCGGCTTCAAAGTCCTGCAACTCTGAAGCCGCCCCACACAGCGCAACCTCAGTGCGGCTTGCAAAACAACTTCAATGCAAGCCGCTCCGAAGTTATCCCCCAAGTAGTACAGGAACCTTTTTCAAAGTCGGAGCGACTCGAGTCGCTCCCATTAGAATGGTTCCATTGCACTGCATGAAGCGCAACTTGTCAGGCGGTTAAGTCGCCTGACAGGTCTCCCCAGTGTGAACCCGCCCTTAACCTAACATGCATTTAATCCTTGAAGAAAGTGCAGGGGAGCCTAACTGTAGTTTTTTTTTCCATCCCGAATTTAGGTGGCTATTATTATTATTATACAGGATTTATATAGCGCCAACAATTTGCGCAGCACTTTACGACAAGAGGGCAGAGAGTACAGCTACACTACAATTCAATACAGGAGGAATCAGAGGGCCCTGCTCGATAGACAATTACAGCAAGATACAGAAAGAGTGAGCAAAGAGTAAATAACCTTACATAGGTAGGTACAATATATGAGGCTTACTAGATGAGAAGGAAAGAAAAGGAAAAAGAATAAAAGAAAAAAAAAAAGAAAAGGAGAAAAAGATAATGAAAGAAAAGAAGAAAAAGAAAAAAAAAGGAAAGAAAAGAAGAAAAAAAAAAAAAGAAAAGAAAAAAAAAAAAAAGTAAAGAAAAGAAGGAAAAAAAAAGTAAAGAAAAGAAGTGGAATAAAAAGAATAGGAAAGAAAAGAAGGAAAAAAATGAACGAGCAAAGAGTAAAAAACCCTACATAGGTAGGTACAAGATATGAGGCTTACTAGATGAGAAGGAAAGAAAAAGAAAATAAAAGAAAAAAAAGGAAAAAAAAAAAGGAGAGAGAAGGGAAAAAAAAAGAAAGACAGAAAGAAAGAAAGAAAGAAAAAAGGAAGGCAAAAAAAAAAAATATGAATAGTCAGTCATTGGAATGAAAGAAGAATTGTACATGTCTCAATGCGTCTAAATGAAAGAAAGGAAGAAAAAAAGGAAACAAAAGGAAAAAAAAAAAAAGAGGGGGGGGGGGGAAAGAAGGGAAAAAAAAGGAAAAGGGAAAAAAGTAAGCAAAGAGTAAAAAAAACCTACATTCAGTAGGTACACGATATGAGGCTTACTAGATGAGAAGGAAAAAAAAAGAAAAAAAGAGAAGAAAAGAAAAAAAAAGAAAAAAAAGGAAAGAACAGGAAAGAAAAGAAGGGGAAACAAATAAAAGGGAAAAAGAAAAGCTAAGAAAAGAGGGGGGGGGGGGGGGGGGAAGGAAAGAAAGAAAGAAAATAAGGAAAGAAAAAAAAGAAAAGGTGAATAGTCAGTCATTGGAATGAACTCCCACTGGCCATAGTCCAGCCCCTCTAAAGATAATAAACTGACCCTAGTTGGCATGGTGGGCTGGGTACTGCTTTGGGGGACACGTAGTAAACTAGAGAGTTTTTTTTAATTTCCATTTGAAGGAGCAGCATTTTTATTAATGCTTAAGGTGAAACATTAAACATGCAAAATTCCTTCAAATACCATGCTGGGTGGATGCCCTTAACCTGCCCGGGAAGTGGCACATCTGTATGATGAACAGTGCCTTGGAAAAGTATTCATACCCCTTGAAATTATCCACATTTTGTCATGTTACAACCAAAACCGTAAATGTATTTTATTGGGATTTTATATGATAAACCAACACAAAGTGGCACATAATTGTGAAGTGGAAGGAAAATGATAAATGGTTTTCAATTTGTTTTTAAAAAGAAATATATGAAAAGTGTTGGGTACATTTGTATGGCGCCCCCCTGAATCAATACTTTGTAGAACCGCCTTTCACTGCAATTACAGCTGCAAGTCTTGGGGATGTCTCTACCAGCTTTGCACATCTACAGAGTGATATTTTTGCCCATTCTTCTTTGCAAAATAGCTCGAGCTCTGTCAGATTGGATGGAGAGCGTCTGAACAGCAATTTTCAAGTCTTGTCACAGATTCTCAATTGGATTTAGGTCTGGACTTGGATTGGGCCATTCTAACACATGAATATGCTTTGATCTAAACCATTCCATTGTAGCTCTGGCTGTATGTTTAGGGTCGTTGTCCTCTGGAAGGTGAACCTCTTCCCCAGTCTCAAGTCTTTTGCAGAATCTAACAGGTTTTCTTCTAGGATTGCCCTGTATTTGGCTCCATCCATCTTCCCATCAACATTGATCAGCTTCCCTGCTGAAGAAAAGCATCCCCACAACATGATGCTGCCACCACCATGTTTCACGGTGGGGATGGTGTGTTCAGGGTGATGTGCAGTGTTAGTTTTCCGCCACACATAGCGCTTTGCTTTTAGGCCAACAAGTTCAATTTTATTCTCATCTGACCAGAGCACCTTCCTCCACATGTTTGCTGTGTCCCCCACATGGCTTCTCACAAAATTGTATATGGGACTTCTTATGGCTTTCTTTCAACAATGTCTTTCTTCTTGCCACTCTTCCATAAATGCCAGATTTTTGGAGAACATGACTAACAGTTGTCCTGTGGACAGATTCTCCCACCTGAGCTGTGGATCTCTGAAGCTCCTCCAGAGTTTCCATGGACCTCCTGGCTCTTCTCTGATGAATGCTCTCCTTGCCCGGCCGGTCAGTTTAGGTGGACGGTCATGTCTTGGTAGGTTTTCAGTTGTGCCATACTCTTTCCATTTCTGGATGATGGATTGAACAGAGCTCCGTGAGATGTTCAAAGCTTGGGATATTTTTTTATAACCTAACCCTGCTTTATACTTCTCCACAACTTTATCCCTGACCTGTCTGGTGTGTTCCTTGGCCTTCATGATGCTTTTTGTTCACTAAAGTTCTCTTAAGCCCCATACACACGGTCGGACTTTTTCATGGATTCTGTCCGATCGGACAATGTTGTTGAAAAATCAGACCGTGTGTATGCACCATCGGACAGTGTACGTCGTATTGTCCGACGGACAAAGTCTTATCTCCTGCTGGATAGATTTGCCGACAACCCGGTCCGATCACACCAAATCCGATCGTGTGTACGGTTGTCCGACCGGACAAAGTGCTACGCATGCTCAGATCACATTACAAGACCAAAGCTATTGGCTACTAGCCTCTACGTAGTCCCGTCGTAGGCAACAAACGTCACCACGTTCAGAATGATCGGATTTTCCGACAACTTTGTCCGACCGTGTGTACGCAAAACCAACATCAGACAAAGTATGACGGACAGGATCCGACCGACCTGGTCCGCGGATTGTCCGACCGTGTGTATGGGGCTTTAGAGGGCTTCACAGAACAGCTGTATTTATACTGAGATTAAATTACACACAGGTGGACTATTTACTAATTAGGTGACTTCTGAAGGCAATTGGTACTACATTTTAGTTGGGGGTATCAGAGTAAAGGGGGCTGAATACAAATGCACACCACATTTTTCACATATTTATTTATAAAAAAAATAAAATTGAAAACCATTTATCATTTTCCTTCCACTATAATTATGTGCCACTTTGTGTTGGTCTATCACATAAAATCCCAATAAAATACATTTACGTTTTTAGTTGTAACATGACAAAGTGTGGACAATTTCAAGGGGTGTGAATACTTTTTCAAGGCACTGTATATTTTTCAAATTTTTCTCATTTTTTTTTTTTTTTTTTTTTTTATGTACACACTGATATATTTGTTATTGTGTCACTTGAAATTTTCATTCATCACATTTTTGTGAATGGTAACGTCTGCATGAGGTGTTAAATTATCAATTTTGTTAATTGACATAAGGGTTTGCACATCATTTTGTGTGTTTTTTTTTTTTTGTATTTTTATTACTGATGATGTTTGGTGCAGTACCCAATTACAGCCTGCTGATGGCAATGTTGTAAAGGTTGACTACAGAACATTTTTGTCTAGTTAGACCCAAAGCAGACTAGAATGAGCACACAAGTATTTGGCTTTTATACTGTAGGTTTTGTGTTGTAGCTTCCATCGCTTACCACTATCTGAAAATGTATATTGCCTGGCTGCCTTTGGTGTCAGCACATTCTGAGTCTCCGGCCTGAGAGAAGCATGAACAACTCCTGAAATACTTATTAATATTATTATTATTATTATACAGGATTTGTATAGCGCCAACGGTTTGCACTGCATTTTACAATATAAAGGGAAACATAATAATTAATAATAATAATAATAATAATAATAATAATTAATTAATAATAATAATAATAATTATTATTTTTGGGGTGACGGGCTCACAGCTGTGTGCAGCCATGTGAATGCAGCCTTATGCAGCCACCACATTGAAGGACTGGTAATCACATTACATGTTTTCAAAGTAACTATCAAAGTCTGCGCTAATAGGTAGTGAGGCGACTTGCAAGGAATATACAAATTCCGAACAGATATAGGGTAGAAGCAGTGCTGCATTTATTGTATGTTACGTTTTTGCTAATGGGTGTAGATACAATTGAAAAAAGGCAGCCAATGTAGCCTGCAAGATTATTTTTTCAAAGCAGTGCAATGTGGGAATGGGGCCCTTTTGCATTCAAAGTGATTATATTATGTCATTGCAAAGCGGTTGTTGCAATATTTTATGTCACACTGTATATGAACAGCGGTCTTTCAAACGCAATTTTTTTTTGGAAAAAATACACTTTAATGAATTGAAAAAAAAAAAAAACGAAAGTTAGCCCAATGTTTTTGTATAATGTGAAAGATGATGTTACATCGAGTAAATAGATACCTAACATGTCACGCTTCAAAATTGCGCACACTTGTGGAATGGCGACAATCTACGGTACCTAAAAATCTCCATTAGGTGACATTTTACAATTTTTTAATGTTTACCTATTTAGAAATACAGGAGGTCTTGCACTATAATGATTTCTCTCGCTCTAGCGATCGTGGCGATACCTCACATGTGTGGTTTGAACGCCGTTTACATGTGCGGGCGCGACTTATGTATGCGATAGCTTTGGCACGTGAGTACGGAGGGATGGGACGATTTAAACAAAAAAAATAATAATTCTTATTTATTTTTTTTATTTTATTTTTTTACACTGTCCCTTTTAAAAGAAAAAAAATCTGATCACTTTTATTGCTGTTACAAGGAATGTAAACATCCCTTGTGACAGTAATGGGCAGTGACAGGTACTCTTTATGGAGGAATCTGGGGTCTATATGTCGGTTCTAAAAAACGGTACCTCGGAACAACCACTTGAGCAAAATAGGTATGTGATTTTGTGGCAAGTAGTTAGACGGTTAGGCCCCTTTCACACTGGGGCGTTTTTCAGGCGGTTCAGCGCTAAAAATAGCGCCTGTACACCGCCTGCAAAAACCTGGCCCCATTCACTCCAGTGTGAAAGCCGGCGGGCTTTTGCGCTAGCAGGAAGGTCAAAAAAGTCCTGCTAGCAGCATCTTTGGAGCGGTATAGGAGCGGTGTATTCACCACTCCTATACCGCTCCTACCCATTGATTTCAATGGGACACCGCGGTAATACCGCGGCAATACCGCTGCTATGGCGGCGCTTTGCTGGGGATTTTAACCCTTTTTCGGCCGCTAGCGGGGGTTAAACCCGCACCGCTAGCGGCCGAATACCGCGGCTAAAACAACGGTAATACAGCGCTAAATATAGCACTGTTTTACCGTCGCCGCGGCTCCCGCCCCAGTGTGAAAGGGGCCTTAGGGTTCATTCATATGTGCTTTGATCTCCGATAGACGTGCAATTCCTTTAGTTCCAAATTCGTTTATTGAATTTGGCCAAATTCGTTAATTCGGAAATATCCGGAAATTTTCTAATTTTTATGAAATTCGAAATTTCGGAAATGCGGAAATTCGAAATCCAATAATAAGAATGAAAATCTGAAAATTCAAAAGAACAGAAATCAGAAATAATAACTATTACTAACTATTAAAGTATAGGTATTTGAATTTCCTTTCAAATTTAGCTGTTAGTGAACGTAACGAATACAAATTTATCCAACGTTGCAAATTATCTGTAATAACGAATGGAATTATCTAATCGAATGGAACGTAACAAATTAATAATAATAAATAACAATAATAATAATAATAAACGTATCATTATTTATTATTATTTTGTTAGATTCTATTCGTTTAGATACGGCATTCGTTATTTCAGATAATTCGTAACTTTGGATAACTTTGGATAAATTTGTTACGTTGACTAACAGACAAATTTGAAAGGAAATTCCAATACCTATAATTTAATAGTTAGTAATAGTTAGTTACTATTAAATTATAGGTATTGGAATTTCCTTTCAAATTTGTCTGTTAGTGAACCTAACGAATACGAATTTATCCGAAGTTACGAATTATCCGAAATAACGAATGCTGTATCTGATCGAATGGAACGTAACAAATAAATAATAATAAATAACAATAATAATAATAAACTTATTATTATTATTTATTGTTATTTCGTTCCGTTCCATTCGTTTAGATACGGCATTCGTTATTTCGGATAATTCGTAACTTCGGAAAAATTCGTATTCGTTACGTTCACTAACAGCAAAATTTGAAAGGAAATTCCAATACCTAAAATTTATTAGTTATTTTTTCAAATTTTTGGATTTTCGTTATTTCGATTTTCGAATTTCCAAATTTTCAAATTTTTGAATTTCTGAGTTTTCGAATTTCCGTAAACAAATTAAAAGGAATGGAATGAAAACGGAAGAATTTTTTGGCAGTGCACATGCCATGTCTCTGAAGAGCGAACTGCATTTGGACTGTTCTTCAGAGAACATTTGGCAGACAGTGAGGGGGCGCTGTATCAGCGTCTCACTGCCTGCTTTAATCCCTTACAAAGCAGCCCAATTCACTTATATGGGTCATGCTCGGCAGTCACTACACCCGCCAAAAAGTGAAAAAGGGGTGTAATTCCGGTATTCCTGTAGTGGCCACGAAGCAAAGCACGACTACAGCACATGTACACATCACCCCCCACCCCCCGTGGCTACAGCCTCTGCAGAGAACCGTTGGAGGTCGGTAAAAACTCAGCTCAACCACAGGGTTTTACCACCCCTCAACAGCTATTGTGAATGAGCCCCTGCACTCCATTACAAGCAAAAATTGATTTTTTTTTTATAAATTAGACATTGTAACACTGTAAAAGATAAATACATTTGGATAAATATGAAAAAAAAAAAAAAAACTTACCAGGCCAGATAGATCATCGAAACCACAAATAAGAGCAACACAAAGGCCCCCGCCGCTACCCCATAGACCCAGGTCTTCAGCTTCCCATCTAGAGAGAGAGAATATATCAGGCTTTAGTTAGCACAAGGATTTTGTTATCTTAATATCAAAGAGGACACACAAAGCATAACCCACCCAATACCACCCAGTAATAAATACATTGCTATATTTTGGATGCCACAGATTAAAGCCAGCCATCCTGTATGCCAGGCATGTCCAAAGTCCGGCCTGCGGGCCAATTGCAGCCCTGCGTTCCGGTTTAATACGGCCCCCCCTGATAATTTGTATATATATATATCTTTTGTGGCCCCCAGCACAGCCTCGGAGGGGACAGAGAGGGGGGTGGGATGAGTGCCATCAGATTACATACAAGAGAATCTCCTGTTTACTGGGTGGTGTCTGTAATAGGAAGTCCCGTCTCCTTGACTGCCATTGGACGACTGTTCTGTCTATCATAGGAGGCGGGACTTTGTATTAAAGAGGCCGCCGAGTAAACAGGAGATTCTCCTGTATGTAATCTGTTGGCGCTCGTCCCGCCCCCCTCCCTGTCCCCTCCAAGGCTGCAGATGAGCATCAATCAGGCTGCACTGATTGCAATGGTGAGGTTGCATTCATGGCAATAGTGAGGCTGCAGATGGGCACTGATTAGGCTGCATTGATGGGCACTGACCCTTATTTTGCGTCATAGTTCTTTATTTAAAATGTATGTTTTTTCCTGAAATTTCCCTCTTAAAGTGAAGGTGCGTGTTTTACACCGATAAATACGGTACATCCAAATGTGTAAAAGGTGAAGCACTGCTGCAACCCACACTGGATCCCAAGGCTCCGGGCCGGGTGCTCAGGCTGAACAGGCTTCCATCCACCTCCAAAGCTAAATACACTATATTGTCAAAAGTATTGTGACAACTGCCTTTACACACACATGAACTTTAATGGCATCCCAATCTTAGTCCGTAGGGTTCAATATTGAGTTGGCCCACTCTTTGCAGCTATAACAACTTCAACTCTTCTGGGAAGGCCGTCCACAAGGTTTAGGAGTGTGTCTATGGTAATGTTTGACCATTCTTCCAGAAGCGCATTTGTGAGGTCAGGCACTGATGTTGGATGAGAAGGTCTGGCTCGCAGTCTCCACTCTCTTTCATCCCAAAGGTGTTCTGTCAGGTTGAGGTCAGGCCAGTCAAGTTCCTCCACCCCAAACTGGCTCATCCCAGTCTTTATGGACCTTGCTTTGTGCACTGGTGCGCAGTCATGTTGGAACAGGAAGGGACCATTTCCAAACTGTTCCCACAAAGATGGGAGCATGAAATTGTCCAAAATGTCTTGGTATGCTGACACCTTAAGAGTTCCCTTCACTGGAACTAAGGGGCCAAGCCCAACCCCTGAAAAACAACCCCACACCATAATCTCCCCTCCACCAATAGATTTGGACCGGTGCACAAAGCATTATCCATGTATTAATTTCTATTGCTCTTAGGTAACACATTCATTTTTAACTTGTGTATTTGGTTGTTTGGCTTGCGTTGCTCTTTGGTAAAACTTGCGCCCTTCATTACAGCTAGGACTGGAGAAGACGTGGCAGATGAACATCTCCTGTGTGGTCGAATGTCCTCTAAATTGCCAGCTCTCTGATTGGTCCCATTGGTCAGCGTGTTTGCAAGGCTGTGGATTGGCAGGTTGGTATTGATCTTAAACCTTAATTCCCCGTACACACGAGCTGATTTTCTGTTGGAAAAATCTTGGATGTTTTTTCCAACTGAATTCTGCTCAAGCTTGGCTTGCATACACACGGTCACACAAAAGTTTGCTGAACTTTCGACCGCCGAGAACGCGGTGACGTACAACACTACGACGAGCCGCGAAAATGAAGTTCAATGCTTCCGAGCATGTGTCAAATTGTTTTTCGAGCATGCGTAGGAATTTTGCGTGCCGGAATTGGTACAGACGATCGGAATTTCTGACTGAAAAATTGAGAACCTTCTCTCAATCTTTTGCTGGCGGGAATTCCGCCAGCAAAAGTCAGAAGGAGCATAAACACGGTCGCATTCTCCGACCAAAAGCTTTTGCTGGCGGAATTTCCAATCGTGTGTATGCGGCATAAGAGTTTCCTTCTCTGGAAAGCCAATCCCAACTCCTGAAAAGCAACCCCCACCATAATCCCCCCTCCACCAAATGATTTGGACCAGTTCACAAAGCAAGGTCCATAAAGACATGGATGAGCGAGTTTGGGGTGGAGGAACTTGACTGACCTGCACAAAATCTATTTTACAGTGTTTTGTTATGCCGCGTACACACGATCGGAATTCCGGCCAGAAAAAGACAGATGAGAGCTTTTCATCGGAAAATGCGACCGTGTGTAGGCTCCATCGGAATTTTGCTGGCCGAATTTCTGACAGCAAAGAATTGAGAGCATGTTCTCAATTTTTCCGATGGAAAAGGTTTCTATCGTAAATTCCGATCGTCTGTAGCAATTCTGACGTGCAAAATTCCTATGCATGCTCTGAAACGCATGCGCGGAAGCATTGAACTTCTTGACGGTCGGAATTTGGTGTGACCGTGTGTAGGCAAGACAGTTTGAGCGGAATTCCGTCGGGAAAGCCGTCAGAGCTTTTTCCGACGAGAATTCCGATTGTGTGTGCGTGGCATTACTCTATTCTATTGTGTTCTTTTCCATTCTATTTTATTATTTTCTTGTTTTCAAATTTGATTCAAATTAGAATTTTCGGTTGAATTTAATTTAGTTATTTTGAATTTGTTTAAATTCATACTATTGTAATTCCTAAATTTGGATACATCCGAATTCCTGAACAACAAAAAGTTCATCCGAATTTCGTTTTGGAATGTGGTTGCCTATGGTCTCCACTTCTTCCACTGGCTACCTACCTGAACCAAAAGGCTGCAGAAACCACGTCCTCCCACCATAGCCGGAAAGACTGCTCGATGGCTGGGTGGGGTTGATGGCTCGACTGGTCTTTACATCCCCTTTCTTGTCATCGGAGGTGGGGATAATCACTACAGGGATGAGGGTGCACTGATCGAGGGTCCCATCTGATGACATCACCTCCGTGTAACCGTCTTCACAGCCGCAGGATCCCGTCTACAAAAGAGAGAGGCAAGTTGAATCTTCCCGAAATGTGTGCTCAATGGGTGCCACTGAAACCACTCCATTACGTTATTAGAAGGAATAATAATAATATCGCTACTAATTCTAGCAAGAACAATCTGCTATACACAGAATCTCTCACCTTGTGCTGCCACAGGTAATATTTTGTCCTCATTGACACCCCACAGATTTGTCTGGTAGTTTGTTTCCCTGAGTCCATTCAAACCCCGATAACTATTTCAAGCACTGATGAAGGAGTGACTTGGCCCCACAACGTGTTGGCTTTTCAATGAGATCATATTACCAATCAATAAATCCAAATTTTTTTTTTTGGAGGTCAGAAGAAAGGACAGTACGTCTATCAAATGAGCATAGGCTGGACCTGTCCATAGGCACTCATCAAGAGTGTGCATGTCACACCCTTTCCTCCCTCCTCCCCCATTCATGAGAGCTGTACTATAGCCTCCATCAATGAAAAGCACTTTATGAATGGAGAACAGGTGGATTTATTGAGCACTTTTGTTTATGGAAGCTATACCAACAATATAAAACCTACCAGTGGCACTCATCAAGAGTACTCACTATGCCCACCCTTTCCGTCCCCCTCCTCCATTCCTTGAAGCTGTACTAAAGCCTCCATCAATGAAAATCGCTTTATGAATGGAGGACGGGTGGATGACTAAAAGGTCTGCCTCCTTCATTTATTGAGCACTTTTCATTAATGGAAGCCATAGACCTGTCAATGGCACTCATCAAGAGTGCCCACTATGCCCACCCTTTCCATTCCCTTTCATCATTCATAGAAGCTGTAATATAGCCTCCATCAGTGAAAAACTCTCTATGAATAGAGAAAGGGTGGGCACAATCCAATAGATCAGCATGACCATGGCAGTAGAAACGTGACAGAGGTTATAATTTTTCTCCACTCAATTTTATTTCAGCCTGGACCTCTATTGGGGCAATTCTGCTCACTTTCTGCTATGGTGACACAACAGGAAGAGAGGAAAAACCTCTCTAATGTGGAAACAATCAGCAAAAAAGAAAATAATAATCTGATTGACGGAAGCTATATTGTAGCTTCCATCAGTGAATAAAGCTCTATGAGTGGAGGAGGGGCCATAGAGTCAAAAGGTCCGCCTCCTTCATTCACAGTGCACCTTTCATTCAATCAAGGGGTTAAATATGTTCCCTGGGGGGTGTTTCTAACTGTGGGGGAAGGGAACTGACTGGGAGTACAGAGAGATCGCTGTTCCTGATCACCAGGAACAGACAATCTCTCTCTACTCCCCTGTCAGGACGGGGATATGTTTGTTTACATAGACAGATCCCCATTCTGGCTCTCTGAGGAGCGATCGTGGGTGGGCGGCGGACAATCGCGGCTGCTGGCCACGCACATCAGCTCCCCCACCATGTAGCGGACGCACGCATGCCTGCTATAGGGACCGATGAACAGCTACAGCGATTTGCAGGAACAAGCCGACCTGACGCAGTATAATGACGGCGGCTGGTCGGCAAACGGTTAATAAAAAGGAAATACATTTCTTTTTTTTAAATGTTGAGCTTATTTCAATGTGAAAAGTGTAAATATATGTTAAAGGTGTAAAAATGTGTTAAAGGTGTAAAAAAAACAAATAAAGCAAAGAAAAAAATAAGTTTTCATTATTAAAAGTTTATATAATACAAGTGAACAAAAATAAAAATCAGCAGGAAATTAAAAATTAAATGGAGAATGAGAATAGGGAGTTAACCACTTCAGCCCCGGACCAATTGGCAGCCAAAGGACCAGGCCCCTTTTTACGATTCGCACTGCGTTGCTTTAACTGACAATTGCGCGGTCGTGCGACGTGGCTCCAAAACAAAATTGGCATCCTTTTTTTCCCACAAATAGAGCTTTCTTTTGGTGGTATTTGATCGCCCCTGCGGTTTTTATTTTTTGCGCTATAAACAAAAATAGAGCGACAATTTTGAAAAAAATGCAATATTTTTTGCTTTTTGCTATAATAAATATCCCCAAAAAATATATAAAAAAAAATTTTTTTTCCTCAGTTTCGGCCGATACGTATTCTTCTACATATTTTTGGTAAAAAAAATCGCAATTAGCGATTATTGATGGGTTTGCGCAAAAGTTATAGCGTTTACAAAAAAGGGGATAGTTTTATAGCATTTTTATTAATATTTTTTTTTTTTTTTACTAGTAATGGCGGCGATCAGCGATTTTTATTGTGACTGACATTATGGCGGACACATCGGACATTTTTGACACATTTTTGGGACCATTGTCATTTATACAGCAATCAATGCTATTTAAATGCACTGATTCCTGTGTAAATGACAGTTGTAGTGAAGGGGTTAACCACTAGGGGGAGGGGAGGGGTTATGGGCTGTGATGTGTGTGTTTTTTTACATTAGGGGGCGGGGCTGACGTCCGACGTCATTGATCGGCTTTCCCGATGACCAGGAACAGCCAATCAATGACAGACAGAGTAGGGAGCGCGGGGAGAGGTTTGTTTACACATACCTCTCCCAGTTCTTCAGCTCCGTAAACCGATCGCGGGACACCAGCGGCGACCGGGTCGCGAGCGCGCCGCTGGTGGCGCGCGCGCGACCCATGGGTAGGCATTTATACGATCACGTACAGGCATGTGATTTTGCCTGCCCGTGCCATTTTGCCGCAGTATATCTGTGTTAGACGGTCGGGAAGCGGTTAATTAAGGCTGATTAGCATAAATAAAGGGTTAATACGTGGGAGGAACATTTAATATAAAACAAAAATGATCTTGCTTAACAGGTTGCTTTAAACTGATTCATCTGCAGAGCGAGGTTCATCACTTTGACCTGTAGATGAAGAAACAGAAAGATACAAAAAGAAACAATGTTTCTTTTTATCTTTGTTTCAGCAGCTGAGCAATGTTGTTGATAAACATTGCATGGCTGCTTTTTTTTTTTTAACAACTCCAATTGCCACACTTCAGCTGTTAACAGGGGAACCCCAATGACAGCTGAATGGTTGTTAAGGATGCTCCTTCACAACCAATAATTGCAGGCTTTTTTTTTTTTTTTTTTACATTTCAGTGTGGGAATCCCGCTGACAGCTGAAAGAACCGAGCCTGAAAGTATCGGTTTCAGGTATATACTATACTATACTATAACTTCCATCAGTGAAAAGTGCTCTATAAATGGAGAACAGGAGGATGAATGAAAGGTCTGCCTCCTCCATTCACAAAAAAACTTTTTATGAATTGAAGATATAGTACAGCTTCTACGAAGAAGGGGGAGAAGAGGGCAGGCATAGTGGGCACTCTTGATGAGTGCCAATTACAGATTTATACTGTAGCTATAGCTTCCACCAGTGAAACATGCTCAATGATTGGTGTAGGTAGACCGTTTCATTTATCTACCTGTCCTCCATTCACAAAGAGCTTTTCAGTGGCCGAAGCTATAGTACAACTTCTAAGAATGGAGAAGAGGGACAGAAAGGGTGGGCATAGTGGGCACTCCTTACGGGTGCCAATGACAGGTCTATACTGTACCTAATCCTTACATCAATGAAAAGCCCTTTATGAATGGAGGAGGCGGACCTTTCATTTATCCGCCTGTCTGGAAAGGTTGGGCATAGTCCAATGGATCAACATGGGCACGGCAATAAAAACCTGATGGCGTTTATAAATTTTCTCTGCTCGATTTTATTGCATACTGCAGACCTCCACTGGGGCAATTCTGCTCACTTCCTGTTCTGGTGACACAACAGGAAGTGAGGAAAAACCTCCCTCATGGGGATAAAGTCTGCAAAAAAAAAAAGGGGGGGGGGGGTGTTCCAATGTTTTCCTAGCTATCAAAAACTGGAATCTTAATAGCAAAACAAAGACGATTATAGCCATTTATTTAGAGCTTATATGAGCCCTTGCTGCATATGCTTCTCTGGGTTTTTTTTATAATTGATTCCTATTAATGAAATTGCTTAGATACTTTGAGTTTTTTTTTTTTTTTTTTTCATGACGTAACACTGTTAACCTCACTGGGAGCTCAGCGGACAGCAGGAGGCTAATAGACAAAGTGATAAAACAAGTGAAACTCGCAGTAAAATAATTACACAACTTTGTACAAATTGAGATTTCAGCAGCGACAGAGACAAGCCATCCATCATACTTATAGGACAATTAAGAAGAAGCCATTCTTCTCTCTGCGTTATGGATGATACGGGAAATGTAGTGGAACCGCTGCATAAAGTCACGTGATCTCTCCCCGGTGGCGGCTCTTACCTCTGTGCAGTAGGAGTGCAGCTGTGTGCACGGCGGATTACATATCCTTTCATTTTCCGGTTTGAGGACTTCAAAACAGCCTCCTGGAAGGCAGAAAAAAAAAGCCAAAGATACTTAAACTGGTTGTAAACCTCAGCCATGAAATATGAACAAAGCATATCAAAGCATATTTGCACTGGTCCAAATCATTTGGTGAAGGGAGGATTGTGGTGGGGGGTTGTTTCTCAGAGGTTTGACTTGGCCCCTTAGTTCCAGTGAAGGGAACTCTAAAGCCCCATACACACGCGCGGATTATCCGAGGACCAGGTCCGTCGGACCATGTCCGTCATACTTTGTCTGATGTTGGTTTTGCGTACACACGGTCAGACAAAGTTGTCGGAAAATCCGATCATTCTGAACGTGGTGACGTTTGTTGCCTACGACGGGACTACGTAGAGGCTAGTAGCCAATAGCTTTGGTCTTGTAATGTGATCTGAGCATGCGTAGCACTTTGTCCGGTCGGACAACCGTACACACGATCGGATTTGGTGTGATCGGACCGTGTTGTCGGCAAATCTTTCCAGCAGGAGATAAGACTTTGTCCGTCGGACAATCCGACGTACACTGTCCGATGGTGCATACACACGGTCTGATTTTTCAACAACATTGTCCGATCGGACAGAATCCATGAAAAAGTCCGACCGTGTGTATGGGGCTTTAAAGTGGTTGTAAACCCTTACAAACCACTTTGGCCTACAGGTAAGCCTAGATTAAGGCTGACCTGTAGGTCCAATAAATATCTCCTAAACCTACATGGTTTAGGAGATATTTAGAAAAGAAAAGGCATCGCTGTGTACGGCGCATGCGCCGCAGACAGCGGCGCGCAGGCGCACTGCGCATGCCGGGTTCACGGCGATATGCCGCTTTCCTGCGCATGCGCGGGAGTGATGTCATCGTCGCTCCAGTAAATGACAGCGCTGGAGCGGCGAGACCCGGAAGTCACTCCGGGTTTGATGGCGACGCAGAAGATCGTGGATGAGGACCGCTTCGGGGGCTTCGTTTTCAGGTAAGTCATTCATAATGAGCTAGTATGCTATGCATACTAGCTCATTATGCCTTTGCCTTGCAGGGTGTCTTTTTTTTTTTTTTTAAGAGGCTTTACTTCCTCTTTAAGGCGACAGCATAACAAGACATTTTTGACAATTCATGCTCCCAAATTTGTGCGAACAGTTTGGGGATGGCCCCTTCCTGTTCCAATATGACTGCCCACCAGTACACAAAGCAAGGTCCATAAAGACATGGAGCCTCAACAGGTCATGTTTTCAGGATTTCCCTCAGATGAAACGGCTGTGGTAATTACCAAGGCAGTGAAACTGAGCAAATCTCTGTGCAAAATAATGGAAAGCCTGAAAACGTGACCTTTTTGTGTGCCTTGAGGACTGGAGTTGCGAAACATTGGATTGGGCTTCGAATGTTGCAGAGAGTAGGTTCAGCGTTAGTATGGTTTTGAATAAATTTCCACTTTAATTTTGGTTCTGATTGAAAGGTGTCACAACACACAGAGCATCACGTTTTGTTGTGTATGGGGTTGCGTAGCTGCTGACCCGTGTCCACAGCTAAAAGCACCTACAATGGGAACTGGACTATGGAGTAATGGAAGAAGGTGTCTTCAAGGTATTGACTTGGCTTCCAAATCTCAATCCAATCTAGCATCTGTAAGATGTGCTGGAAAAGCAAGTCTAGTCCATGGAGGCCCCACCTCGCAACTTACAGGACTTAAAGGACCCGCTACTGACGGCTTGGTGCCAGCAACCACAGCATACCTTCAGAGGTCTAGTGAGGTTCATGCCCCGACTGGTCACGGCTGTTTTGGTGGCAAACGGAGGACCTACTCAATATTAGGTGGGTGGCCATAAGGTTGTGACTGATTTTGTGTGTGTGTGTATATATATATATATATATATATATATATATATATATATATATATATTTTACTTTAGGTGGCCACATTGTTAAAAAGGTAAAGTGTGATTTGGAAACAATGAAATGAAACCATATTAACCTGTCACATTGAGTCCGTCTGATCTCTGACACCAAACTGCCCGGGAAGATGATCTCCATGGACCCGTTAACCAATTGTATTCAAAGCATTGCCCGTCTGTGCAGGAAACAAGAAAGAACAGGATGGGTTAGTAATGTTAATGGAGATTATCGTTATGTAGGTACTACATTGGATTCCAAGAAGCCTCCCTAATTCCGTACTTCAAATAAAGCCACGTTAACATAGTTACACAATTTTCCAAATCTTGGGACTCTGAAGTTTCCTTTCAGGTCCTCAAAATCGAATTGTTTGCCGTCACTGAATTACACCATGATCTTGACCTGTGCAAAAACGTATTGAAGCTACCCTCGTAAATTTAAAACCCACCCATGCAGAACCAAGCCCAACCCACTAGGTTCAAGCAGAGACCCAAATCATGAGTTAGACTAGTGATGGCGAACCTTGGCACCCCAGATGTTTTAGAACTACATTTCCCATGATGCTCATGCTTTCTGTAGTGTAGTTGAGCATCATGGGAAATGTAGTTCCAAAACATTTGGGGTGCCAAGGTTCGCCATCACTAAGTTAGATATTCTTCTATAGCTCAAACTGTCTGGTTGGTTATGTTACATAGAATAGTGTCCAGTAATGGCCTTGAACATTTCAAATATACTCATGAATGTTGTTACTGTATACTATGTAATAACTCCTCTATGAAAACTACTAATTTATGATGTCTTATATTTAGACTTTCTAATACTTTCTTGTAGTTTTAGTACATATGTTCAAATATTATAAATCTTTAAAGTATATTTCTGCCCTTTTGTATTATACATACTCTTATCAAGTGTCAGTGAGACTTTTGTATTATACATACCGTGGCATGGTTTGGACTCTAACATTTGCTCCGGGCAGAGATGTTGGTTTTCCAGTTCTTGAATAATTACTGCCTTTGAGCGCACCTTAACGCCTCCGAATCCAAGAATCTGACCGTTGACACAGGTCAGCTGGCACAAACTCCACTCTGACCAGTCATTCAAATAGCAGTCCCCTACAATGTATAAATATAAGATGTTACAGTCTTACAGAAAGTGATTTCATTAACCACTTCAGCCCCGGAAGATTTTCCCCCTCAATGATCAGCCCATTTTTTGCGATACGCCACTGCGTAGATTTAACTGACAATTGCGCGATCATGGCGACATTGTACCCAAACAAAATTGATGTCCTTTTTTCCCCACAAATAGAGCTTTCTTTTGGTGGTATTTAATTTTTTATTTGTTACGCTATAAACAAAAAAAAAGCGACAAGTGTGAAAAAAAACACAATATTTTGTACTTTTTGCTATACTAAATATACCACATTTAAAAAAAAAAAATAATTTCTTCAGTTTGGGCCTGATATGTATTCTTCTACATATTCTTGGTAAAAAATAAAAATCGCAATAAGCGTATATTGATTGGTTTGCACAAAAGTTATAGCGTCTACAAAATAGGTGATAGATTTATGGCATTTTTATTATTATTTTTTTTACTTATGGTGGCCATCTGCAACTTTTATCTGGACTGAGACATTGCAGCGGACAAATCTGAGACTTTTGACACTTTTTGGAGACCAGTGATATTTATACAGCGATCAGTGCTATAAATAGCCACTGATTTCTGTATAAATGTCACTGGCAGGGAAGGGGTTAACACTAGGGGGCGATCAAAGGGTTAAGTGTGTTCCTTAGATGTGTTCTAACTGTGAGGGGAATGTGGCTGACTAAAGAAGGAAAGAGATCGTTGTTCCTACGAGGTAGGAGCACACGATCTGTCTCCTCTCCCCTGACAGAACCAGGATTTATTTTTTCTGATTCTGTCACGAGCGATCGCGGGTCCCCGCCGGTCATCGTGCCCGATTGCTGTGCGCATTAGCTCCGTAGGGACGGCTTCCCCCGCCGGGAGAAGACAATTGCTTGGCAGGAGGGATTCCCCTGTCAGCACTGTCTGTGTTGATGGGGGAAATTGTTTGAATTTCTTTCCTGCAAGGAAAAAAAATTGCACCGTGTATGGTCTGCCTTAGGCAGGCCACACTTTAACCAATTTTCTTTCTTTCAGCCATCAATACTGAATCCCTCCCACAGAGCTTCTGTATTCTGACAGTGGGAGGTTTCCCAACCATCAGAATACAATAAACATTGCTTGCAGCTATAGCCACTGGCAGTGTGGAAATCCAACAGGCTGGTTGTACTGAAGTCCATTGATGGATCAACTTCAGTACAACCAGCCTGCCCATACATGGAACGTAATTCTGCTGGTCCTGAATTTCGATTCCCCCCAAGATAAACCTTTACTGAGGCTGTCTGCTTCCTATAAGAAAACACCTTCCACTCCTGCCTATAAAGCCAAATTCTAGCAAAAACTCTGCTCATGTTTATTCCCAGTGACACCAAGCCAAATAAGAAAGGAAATAGTGGTCACCAGAAAAAAAAAGACACAGACAGCAGTGATACCAATATAGAGGTTCTATCCTTTCTCCACCCCAATAACAGTGGGGAGTTTGGGTTGCATGTTTAATTATTCTCTACTGAACTAGTTAATTGACAAAAAAATGTTTTATGAGCAGTACAAGAGAATCTGAGTTAACCAATTCAAGAACAATGCAAGCTCCTTAGTAGTATCAAGCCCAGACCAGAAGCCTAAAAAAGCTGGCCATAAATGGTACTAGGCGATGATGATCCTGATTTTGGGTGGCATTCGAAGGCTATAGCCTTTGGTAGTCAGGGGCTAAGAACTTTTTCTTGCTTGGTAGAGATGACAACCCTGTACTTGCACAAGCTCAACACTGAGCTGGGACCCAACTCCAACATCCATGTGCATGTCGTTATACAAGTCCGCAGTAATGGTGCTGTATCCTTCAAAGCAGCAACTTCCTACTTTTTGACCAAAGCACTTGACAAACAGGACTGGGAACCCCAAACTGCCAACACATCCTGAAAAAAACAGTCTGTGGCACACCATGAAGTCCAACACTTGTAAATCTTTATTATTCCAGGACAAGCTGCATGAAGCCCCACCTGGAACTTTTGAAGGCCCGTATACACGCTTTGATTTTCTGACGTCAATTGTGTTACGACGACCAATCGTCCGCAAATCTTACCGTTAGTATGGTGCTTTCGACATGTGCAGACTTTAACATTTTTGTCAGATGTGAACTTAATGTCTGATTTTCGTTTCATTAGTATGGTTTTCGTACGAAAAAAAAAAGCGTAAGAGCAAGGCTACGCATGCTCGGAAAAGAAAGAACACATACAAAACTATCCAACATGTTACGTCACTTCTAACATTGTATTCTGTCAAACGAAAATTCTCATATTGTTGGTAACCTCTTCACTTTCAACATGAGACTAGAATGCCACAAAAATCGAATGTTCCGTCGTCTGAAAATCAAAGTGTGTCTACGAGGCTTTAGAGAAGGGGGTTCCAGTTGGGCTTCATGCATCTTGTCCTCCGATAATAAAAGTGATGGACTTCATAATGTGCCATATTGTAACAGAGTATGGAAAAGTTAGAATTTTTTTTTTTTTTGGTGAGTGCCTTCCTGTTCCAGTGACCCTTCCCCAGATTCCTTGTCCTGGTGTCACTGAGAAACACAAATCAAGGGAAATCTTTCCAACAGAGTTGCAGACATCATTTTAACTCAACAGGGATTCTAAGCCTACTCCACTGTATTCAAACTAAACAGAAAAATAATTCTGTCTGAACATCAGCTTTATTCTGATTGGTCTCTATCAGAAACACACACACCGTCCTCCTAGAGAAGCTCCATACCTACCTGGGCATGGTACGATACAGGACTCTTCCAGTACAATGTTCTTATCACCATTGACAATGAGGTCAATGTCTCCACAAAACTCCTCATCCACCATTTTCCCTGAGTCTTCTGGAGTGCCATCATAAACCACACAGGACATGTTCCTGAATCGGGTGCCTTCTCCACACTGGGCATCCTGTTGAAGACCAGAGAAGGTGTTATATTATAGTATTGCACAGTTTTATGTCTACATGCACTGTTCCTCGCCATCTTGGATGTGACATCAGCAGCCTCACAGCTGCCACTCAGGTGACACTCTATAGTAGGGGACTCCAAACTGCGGCCCATGGGCCGAATGTGGCCTCTTGCTTGCCTATTCATCCCACTGACACCAACAATGGGGTACTTTCTTCCCACTGAAACAACTGATGGGGAACTAATTCTCCCACTGACACCAATAATGTACTTCTTTTTACTCCCACTGACCACTAAGCCTATGGAATTTTGCACTCCCACTGGCCACAGTGCGCCCCTCGTAAAGTTTGAAGGGCAATAAACTGGCCCTTTGTTTCAAAAGTTTGGAGACCTCTGCTCTATAGTATTCTCCTTCGCTCCTTCCTCAGAAGCTACATAAACGGTTATGTAGGGCAGGGATCCTCAAACTATGGCCCTCCAGCTGTTGCAAAACTACACATCCCATGAGGCATTGTAAAACTCTGCCATTCACAGACATGACTAGGCATGATGGGAATTGTAGTTCCTGAACAACTGGAGGGCCATAGTTTGAAGACCCCTGATGTAGGGTGTAGAGGAGAGGGTTAGAGAAGTTGAACCAGCACATAGCATAATTAGACACTCCCAGACATACGGGGGGGGGGGGGGGGGTCCTGTGTTATGGGATTGACTCTTCCCGGAGTAGTCAAATTTTCTGGCAAGTTTAAAGGCTCATTGCAAGGGAACAAAAATTGTTTATGAAAAACTATTTTGTCTGAAAATGTTGAAGTTGGTTACCCAAACCAGCAGCGTAACGTTACTGGAATCCTAATGGCAACATACCAAATCCTGATTTTATATCACTGCCCCAAGTTTGCACGAACAGAACTTATATGTTTACAAGCCCTGATGAAGGGGGCATTGTGTGGCCTCTGAAACACGTTAGCCTATAACCAGTTGATGTTTGGAATAAAACCTTAATTTGGACTCTAAAATTTCAGTGTGGCACTTTAATTTCAGATTTAAAAAATTGTTCTCACATTGCAAAGCTATTGTGGTAGTTCATTGGTGCAAGGATTCTGCCCACTCCCCAAAACGATGACTGTTTCTGGATTTTACTGGATGCCTTCAGCCTGTGTAAGTACATAGGTGTGCAGGGTCGTTATATACTGAAGTCTGAGGATAGCTCAGGGCTCCCAGTATGGAGACTGCTCCCATGTTGAAGACAGGAGGTCTCACCCAGGGGTCAGAGGTGCTCCAGCCAGAAGTGAAGTGATAGGAGGTGTCAACCAGGGGTCAGAGGGGCCCCAGCCAGCAGTCCGGAGGTCTCCTCCCAGGAATCAGGTCAGCTCTTATCGGGGTGTCAGGAGAACCCCCTACCCAGAGGCCAGGAGTGGGGCGTGCAGCAGGGGGCTGCAACTAAAGGTTGAGCGACCCGAGAGATCCAGGAAAGCTGTACAATACAGTCAGCGGTGCTACTGACCAAGAGCCAAGCTGCTGTCATCCTAGTCAGAAGCCGTGTTTGAGGACTACATAGGTCCGCTCCGATCACCGCTGCTGCCGGCGGGAGTTCTCTCCGCTTCTCCATCTCCACACCCATTGGTCCTGTGACAACAGGCGGAGTTCCCTGCTACCCCACTTTTGTCACATTGGAGCTAGAGCGTTCTTCCTACATCTTTGAATGCCAACAGTCAACAGTGAACGGCAAGCCTTCCGAGGGCAGTTAACCCCTCTTCTTCAGGAATATATGGTGGTACCGTGTTTAAAAATTCTTTTAAATTCCACTTATTTTAGTGTATAGTTTTAATTTTTTCTATATGCACTACTGTTTAAACTTATAGCCCTATGGAGATTGTTGGGCTCCAAGCCATGTGCAATAAAATGTGTTTTCGTATATCCTGTTTTCCATTTTCCAGTGGTTGGCAGCTGCACTGGGGGTCAATTTTATTCCTATACACCCCTTATTCTTACTTTCAGTTTGAGCACCTCACGAACTTGGTGTTTGTTTTTTTAACACAGAGGAAATGGTGAGGCAATGGTTACTGCATTTTGTATTGGTAAATTAGCAGGCTTGCACAGGCAGGCTTGCACAGGCAGGCTGTTCACTTAATAAGGTCACTGTGAAATTAGCACTTGACACTAGGAGTGGCATAGAATTATATAGAAATATAGCGGTCGGCGCAGTCCACTTATATACTATTTGTTTTTACACCTCTCTCAACTGTCAAGGGAGTTTGTTTTTTGACTGCAGCACACCATTCAGTTGAGCACTGAAATATAAAGATAATTATATATCCAACCATATTTAAATTTTATATTTTGCGCCGGTACCTTCACATATCGCCTGACCCTTTAGCAATTAGGGACAAGCCAGGTGAATAAATACATGGATATAGTGGGTTGGCCATGACACCACAAACTGCATGTGAACACATCATTACAAGTAATGCCGCATACACACGAGCAGACTTTTCGACGGATTAGGTCCGACGGTCTTTCCGACGGACTTTCGACGGAGTTCCGATGAACTTTTCGAATGAACGGACTTGGCCACACACAATCACACTAAATTCTGACGGATTCGAATGTGATGATGTACGACCGGACTAGAATAAGGAAGTTCGTAGCCAGTAGCCAATAGCTTCCCTAGCGTCGTTGTTTGTCCGTCGGACTAGCACACAGACGAGCAGATTTTTCGATAGGAACTGGGTTCAGCGGAGTTCCGGCGGGAAAATTTAAGACATGTTCTATTTCTAAAGTCTGTTGGATTTTTCGACAGCAAAATTCCGATGAAGCCCACACACGATCGAATTGTCCGATGGATTCGTTCCGTCGGACCTTTGCTGTCGAAAGGCCTCTCGTGTGAACGTGGCATTAGGCAAACAAAGGACACAGGAAATAGAACTATGCTAATACTTAGTGAAATAATAAACACATTTGAAAGTGTACAATGCCTTTAAGTCTCCAGTGCCATCGATTCACTATTCTAAGCAATTTTAACGTTAGTGACAGGCTCTCTTTTAAGACTATAGGCTTCCTCCTAAGAAATGCTAACAGACGTTTTGCAGTCTACAGTGCCTTGGTTGATTTTATTTTTTTAAAACTAGTCTGTCATTTATTGAGCATAATATGATGAAATAACCCGGTACAGTTGTATTTGGTCTGTCGAGAAGCCTATGGGATTTCACATGCCATTTCCAGATTGTATTACAATGTAATGCACGCCGGCAGACGGGAAAAATGCTTTTACCTGCAAATCAGCTAAGCAACGACTCGTGTCTGTTATTCCAGAATCTAGAGGGAACGCGGTAATCACATGATTGCTGCTGACACATCTTACCCCCACTTAGAGGGGTTTGCATTTTATTGAAGTGTAAGGTTATCTTACACGATATACGTTATTCTTCATTGGGCTCCGCCGGTGAATGGAGTGCTGTGATTGCAATCAGGCTGTGTGGGCTGCAGAATATATGAAAAATATGTGAAGATACCGGGGGTTGATCTGAATAAGAACTGTGGAGTGCGGCATTAGATAAAAGTTGGGTATATTTTCTTATTATTGGCCATCCCAGAGACACAAGAGAACCTCTTCACGTTGAGTTCAAGTCAAATGTTTGCTTGTCTAAAAATAGTCTATCATGGTTGAACATCACTATGTGGAGTTGAATCGTAGAGCTAAAACATTTTTAGCTTTTTTGCTTCTGAACGGGCAATCTTTCAGCGTTTACATCTTTCCACCATAAAGTGGTTGTAAACCTCTGAAATGAAAAATTAACAAAGCCTATTCTTCTATAGTGTGTATGAGTGTAGCGCTGAAAATACAACATATAATATCTGTGTGAAGATATAAACATATATCATGTGAATGTGATAATTACGTTGAAAAGGAATCAGTGAAAATAATGTCCAAACCAAAAAAGAACAACTATAAACACCAAAAATGTGAACTTCCAAAGAAGTGTGTCCAAAAAAAGTTGATTATGAAATCTTCTGTGAGGATGGTAATAATGCAATTCTTCTGTGAGGATGGTAATAATGTGACAGGATAAATGAAAAACTGGCTGTAGGACTGTTAAAACAAAGGAATCTTCTAATGGAAAAATGTAGATGTATACTCTTACCAGACAAGGTGGACCCACTATACTCTTACCAGACAAGGTGGACCCACTTGCCTGTGACAGTGGGTCAACCAAGCTCGTATTGACCTGAGGCCTGATAGTCAAAAAATGGTACCCACTCAAATGCAACTGCAACACGGAAGGAAGTCACTCCAGACTCAACCGATCCGCTCTTCGTCAGGGATGGATCTGTGGAAAGCGATCTGGCTGGATCTCCAACTCGGGCAATTCTCCAAGCCGAATGGGATTTCAGCCCAATGGAGGGTCTGTTTAAAGACCAATGATGAATGGAGAAATGTTCTCATTCAAGCCGAGATAGAAATAAAGGAATAAAAAGGGGCTCCATATGGTGCAGGTCAAAAAGGGATTTTTTTTCATCTTAAAAAAGTACAAACATCAAGGTAGATGAGTACAAAAATAGTGATCACTGAATAAAAAGTTTAAAAGCAATGTGGGGAGCAAGTGAAGCTCCATCTCCATCCATCATTGGTCTTTAAACGGGCCCTCCATTGGGCTACAGCCCCATTCGGCTTGGAGAATTGCCCGAGTTGGATATCCGGCCAGATCGTATTCCACGGATCCATCCCTGTTGACAAGTGGATTAGCCGAGTCTGGAGTGACTTCCTTCCGTGTTGCAGTTGCATTCGAGTGGGTACCCCTTTTTGACCATCAGGCCTCAGGTCAATACGAGCTTGATTGACCCACTGCCGCTGGCAAGTGGGTCCACCTTGTCTGGTAAGAGTATACATCTACATTTTTCCATTAGACGATTCCTTTGTTTCAACAGTCCTACAGCCAGTTTTCATTTATCATGTCTCATTGTTACCATCCTCACAGAAGATTTCATAACCAACTTTTTTTTTGGACACACTTCTTAGGAAGTTCACTTTTTTGGTGTTTATAGTTGTTCTTTTATAGTTTGGACATTATTTTCACTGATTCCTATTTGTCAATGTAATTATCACATTCACATGATATATTCACATGATATATGTTTGTTTATCTCTTCACACAGATATATTATATGTTGTATATTTAGCGCTACCTGTTTTTACACTTTATAGTGTGTATTTGCCTTAAAGCGGAGCTCCACCCTAAAGTGGAACTTCCGCTCATCGGATTCCTCCCCCCTTCCGGTGTCACAATTGGCACCTTTCGGGGGGACAGGATACCTGTCTTTGACAGGTATCCTTTCCCACTTCCGGAAGTCCGCGGCCGTGACGTCACCGCGGGGCTCCCTCCTCCTCCTCCCTCGGCCGCCGGGCTAATAGGAGAGAGGATTGGGGCCTCGTGCATGCGCAGTAGGATTCCCGGCATGAAGCCGAAAGGCTACACTGCCGGGTTACCTTACCCGCAATGGTGGAGGCAGCACCCGACAGCTGATTGAGAAATCAGCTGCGGTGACGACATTGAGGGACTGCAGGACAGGTAAGTGTCCATTTATTAAAAGCCAGCAGCTGCAGTATGGGTAGCTGCTGGCTTTTAATTTTTTTTTCCCGGAACACCCCTTTAATCCAAAGCACCTAGTGTGATTTATGTCTGTTCTCTCCTTCCTCTGCTATTTGCATTTGTTACCTCTGGTAGTAGATGCGGACAGCAAGTTATCCCGCAGAACAACCCCCCCCCCCCCCCCCTCGCAACACACAGCAGGGGATTGGCAGCTTCAGCTGTGCATGTTACCTAATGAAAACGTATAAACTCACTGTGTAGACTCAGGTCTCATATTACACTCGGCTCCCTACTCTATGATGTGCCGTGTGACACCAGATCCCCACCCTCTGCCTTCTAGATAAGAGTAGAAGATCGTGGGAGCCCCACATCAGAACAAGACCTGCTGTGTGTAGACAAGTGGTAGTCTCAGCCTGGAACCCCCGCCGGCCACACCCCAATGTGTTTCACTCCGCCCACTGCCGCTTACTGCATCTTAATAAGGAAAAGTTCAGCTGCAAAGAGATCACAGCAGCTGGTGACCATAAAGGCAGACGTCATGTCATACACAGTACATTTGCTGTGGGAAGGAGGAGTAGTTAGACATGTGCAATTAGTTTTGTTCCGAATTCGTTTTTAACGAATTTCAACAAATTTGTTAATTTGGAAATATCCAAATTAACGAAAATCTGTTTAATAAATTTTTCCGAATATTTGTAAATTAGAATATTCGAAAAGTCGAAAATTCCTAAATTCGAAAATTCCTAAACTTGGAAATTCAAAAATTCTAAATTCGGAAATTCGAAAATTCGAAAATCTGAAATAACTAACTAATAATAACTTAACTATTACTAACTATTAAATTATAGATATTGGAATTTCCTTTGAAATTTGTCTGTTAGTGAACATAACGACGAAGAGTTTATCCGAAGTTATGAATTATCCAAAATAACGAATGCTGTATCTAAACGAATGGAACTTAACAAATTATTAATAATAAATAATAATAATAATAATTGTTTTTATTATTATTAATTATTATTAATTTGTTCAGTTCCATTTGTTTAGATGCAGCATTAGTTATTTCAGATAATTCGTAACTTTGGATAAATTCGTATTCGTTACGTTCACTAACAGCCAAATTTGAAAGGAAATTCCAATACCTATAATTTAATAGTTAGTTATTATTAGTTAGTTAGTAAGGTTATTCTTTTTAATTTTCAGATTTTTCTTTCTTATTTTCGGATTTTTTAATTTTCTAATTTACGAACTTTCAAATTTATGAATTTTCAAATTTACGAATTTACGAATTGCGATCATAACGAATGACCCGAACAACAAAAACAATTTTTATTTTTTTACGAAAACGAACAAATTATTTGGCAGTGCACATGTCTAGGAGTAGTGAAGTGCAGTCGCTGCACAGCTGTAGTAGGAAGCAGAGCCTGCGTGCGTAATGAAAAAATAAGAATGCCCTATACACATTTATAATTATAAAAAAAAAAATTTTCTTCTAATAAATAAATAATAACACCAACAATATTATTTACATTACATAGACAGTATATTGTGTTTTCAACTTGCACACATTTACATTATTTACATTATTTCAGTGTTTACCCTTAAAAAATGTTTATTGCGCTCTTGTTATTGTAGAGGATTTGTAGATCAGCCACTAGAGGGAGCTCTTAATCACTACTATAACTGTCCCTTGCTTTAAAGCAAAACTTTAACCTAAATGTAAAGGTTTTCAAAGCAGGAAGGTTTTTTTTTTTAATTGCAGAAGAGACATATTGTGGATATTTTACTATAGACAAATAGGCTGTCCACTAAGTGAATTGGATTTTCACTTTGCATGGGAGATTTCCATTAGATTAGTGAATGGAGTGATGCTTTGCTGACTTCCATCATCAAATCATGTGCAAGCAAACATCTTTTTTTTTTTTGCTTTTTGTTTTCCCTGCACATGATTTGGTTATTTATTTATTGCTAAGTGAATTTTCAACACATTCACTAAGCTAAGTGAAAATTCTCTTCTGAAGTAGACATGCTCAATGTCTTAAGTAAATGAACCCGACAATGTCTCTTCTGCAATAAAGAATTTTTACCTTCCTCCTCGGAAACTTCTTAAACTGAGCATGCTCAGGTTAGTGTACGATCCTGGCATCTGCCAAGTTCTGGGACGAATGAACTCTTGTGTGCATACGCAGCAATTATGTCATCCCAGCCGGGGGCCAGCCAAGATGGCCAGAGAGAAGATGTTAGGGGTGTGAAAGGGGAAGGGTTAGGTAAAGCACAACGATGGAATAAATAAGAATATAAATGCTGCCCTACCAATTCATATACATTTGCACATAGCAGAAAATGCATCACAGCTGATAAATAGCACAGCCATTAGCACCATGAAGCACAAGCTCTCAGCATTCTTTTTAGCTGATCACATTCCCACATAGAGCTAAAAATTGTAAAAAGACAGTTATTCTACTGCAGGACCGGTTTTCTTTCTAGAATCCTTTTTAGAGATTTTTATATAAAACAGCCCCTTTTTTCTGACGTTTAGGGGTCTAATCATAAAAGCCTCTCAAGCATTCACACAACCCTCATGAATAATCCAAATAATTTGCCTAATATGTTTTATTTCCCATATTCACAGCTCCATCCAGTGGCCATAATGCTGTATTTTCCTGATTGAGGTTTTTCAGCAAAATACCACACTATGGCCACTAGATGGAGCTGGCAATCATAGGAAATAAATGCATTGGGGAAATTATGGAGATTATCCAAGACGGCTGTCCAAATGCTGGAGGCTGGGATTACAAGTGTACTTAATGATTGGCTTTGAGCAGAGTTGCACTCCACTCGGTTTATGGATGACTGTAAAGAAATATTTCAGAAGTGCCATACCTCCACAGCACACAGGGACCAGCGTCCATACTGCCATCGGAAACACGGCTTCACCGGGCAAGGCTTGGACTGCTGCATCTGAGAAGGACACGGGCGCCCATCTCCCTGAGAAGGCTGGATAACAGTTCTCTTCCGCATCATCTTCCCTGCAATGCAAATATATCAATTATTATCATTCTAGAAGAGTATGTAATGTAATATATATATATATATATAGTTAATTGCATTGTTGTTTGTTTGCCTTTAAATTATTTTGTCAATTCCTCACTCCGCAGCTAGGGGGCACTCTATGTAGTTAGCCCCACCCTTCTTCTTCGGTGTCAAAACTCGCTTTCTAATTGGCCCGAGAGGAGGATCAGTGTTACAACAGCTGTTGTAACACACCTGGGTGAGCTCTGAGCGCACTCTCTGCAACCCGAGAGAGAGAGCCCACCCTATATTGAAGCCTATTAGAGCCTCTGGCTCTAATCGATGCTTTAAAAAAAAAAAAAACAGCCCCCCGCATTGCAATCCATGCACCGGTGTCCTGAAAGGGGCCAGATGCATGGATAGGGAAGGCGGTGATGGACGGGGGGCGGCACCTGTGCACCCCTAATGGACGGGCTGCCCCTGGATCAGTGCTAAATAATATGCACTGTAACTGTACTCATGACACTGACAGGGAAGTAGTTAATATCAGAGGCTATCAAAGGGTTAAATTAGTGCTTTCTAACTATGGGGGAGGTGCTTATACTGTAAGAAGACAGATCAGTGTCCCTGCTTAGCAGAAACACAAGATCTCTGTCTTCTCCTTGTCACAGAACAAGGATCTGCCTTGTTTACATAGGCAGACCACCGATCTGTCTGCCTCTTGAACGATCGGCGGGTCCTGGCAGACATCGCGTTCACCAGACCCACTGATTGGTTCCCTCTGTGTCCAATCACATCGAGAGCTGGTCGTCTAGACTGTGAGTTAAAGCTATCTCACCACAACTGGAACAGTTATAGAGAAATTGCGCTCAGAGGGAAAACATAGCCACTAGCACATCAACTGACATAAATTGATCATAAACTAGTGTAAAAACCAGTGCAGCGCTACAGGTGATATAAATTCAAGGATTCTAAGTGACAAATATATATATATATATATATATATATATATATATATATATATACATATATATACATATATATAAATATTTATATAAAATGTTGACACTTATTGTGTGTGCACTTAGTACTTTTGATGACTGGATCACTTTAAATATATTTTTTTGCATGTATTTAGATTACTGTATATACTCGAGTATAAGCCGAGTTTTTCAGCACATTTTTTTGTGCTGAAAGTGCCCCCCTCGGCTTATACTCGAGTCAAGCACTTTTCTGCAGCAAAAAAAAAATTTCCGACCCGACTTTGGGGCCTCGTATCTCGGGGCCACTTGGGTCTAGGAGTCCCAAATTTGGTGTGCCAACCCAGTGGACCTAGTGGACCTAGCACTATAACATATCCATGGGGTTCCTAGCCCTAAGTGGCCCCGAGATACAGGGCCCCAAAGTCGGTTCGGAAAATGGCATTCTCTGCTGCAGAAAAGTGCTTGACATTTTCTGACCCGAATTTGGGGCCCCATATCTCAGGGACACTTGGAGCTAGGAACCCCAAATTTGGCATTCAAACCCAATTGAACTAGCACTACAACATATCCAAAGATGGGGTTCCTAGCACTAAGTGGCCCCGAGATACAGGGCCCCAAAGTCGGTTCAGAAAATGTCATTCTCTGCTGCAGAAAAGTGCTTGACATTTTCTGACCCGAATTTGGGGCCCCATATCTCGGGGACACTTGGTACTAGGAACCCCAAATGTTGTATTCCAACCCTGTGGAATCCTAGCACTAAGTGACCCTGAGATACAGGGCCCCAAATCGGTCAACTGTGTCCATCTGCATGGGCACAGTGAGGCTGCAAATGGGCATCGTTGACCCTCTTTTCCACTTACAGTAGCTGCGCATTTCTCACCCTAGGCTTATACTCGAGTCAATACGTTTTCACAGTTGTTTGTGGTAAAATTAGGTGCCTCGGCTTATATTCGGGTCGGCCTATACTCGAGTATATACGGTACTATTTTTGATACATGAAGTTTTTTATTTTATTTTATTTTGTATGAACTTTTTGGAGTTTGCACGAAAATACTTTATATATTTATTTTACCAGCATGGAGGCACTTTATACATTTCAACACATATGTGGATTATAAGGTTTGTGATTCTGTAATCACACACTCTATAGTAAAAAAGAGCATAGATAAAAGTGTATATATACAGTCTACTCTTACATTTTTTTTACATATCTTTTTGTACGGTATTGTATGGTTTGTCTTAAATGTAAAAAAAATTATAAAAATGTAATTATAAAAAAAAAAAAGACTTTGCACGTCAACACATTTTTTTAATTTAGTGTCATTGGATCAAGACACTCATGCTAACATCCAGATAGGGCAGCATTGCCTCTATAAACAATACATAACCCAATTTACTGTAAAATCTAAAAGATGAAGTTGTGCCAAATAAATAGATACCAAACACGTCACACTTTAAAATTGCGCACGCCCGTGCAACGTTGACAATCAATTTTACTATCCTAGACATGTGCACACTGAAATATTTTGTTTCGGAATTTCGTTTTCGTCCGAAAAATACATTTACTTAGTTACTCCCGAAATTTGTTTTTATTTATTTAGTTTTTCGTTAAAAATTGCATTCGTCTGCAAATCCAAATGAATTAAGGTTGCATCTGTCATTGAAGGCTTATGGTGTCTGTCGAATGTTCAAAGAAGATTTGACGGAGCAGCTAAACTGTATGTCTCTGTATAGTTTAGCTGCAATTCCACCCAATTCCAGCAGCAATGTTTTCTCTCTATGTTGAATCTTTTCTCTCTATGTCAAATCTTTTCTCTCTATGTAGAATAATCTTGGACTAATAGAGCTAAGGTTAGGCACATTCGACCACAGGTTCAATAGACACAGATCGCTATTGTCAGCGTCATATTGAATCTCCTATCTATATCGAACTGTTGTCACAACGAAAACGAAAATAAAGCATTTGTTTATGTCGGATCTTTTGTTTTTCGGATTCTGCATTTTCGTTATCGTTTGTTAAAGCGATAACGAAAATACACGAAATTCGGACAAAAATGCATTTGGACGAAAGCGAATGCACATGTCTACTATCCATAGACATTTTTTTACAGGTTTACCACTTTAGAGGCGGTCTGGTGCTTGAACTGCTGCTCATGATCTGGCGTTCACAGTGATGCCTCACATGTGTGCAGTAAAAGAAAATTGCTTGATTCTCTCATCAACACAGTCAGTGTCGATGTAAGAATCCCTCTCGTGAAGCTATTGTGTTCTTCCAGTGGGGGGCTATAATAGCCGCTTGCAATAGTCGCATATAAAATCCGAAAGGCTGGTTGTACCCAGGTTGATTGATCAATGAACTTGGGTACATTCAGCCTGCCAATACTTGGTTCGAATCTGAAGCATCTATTAGACATGGGAGCCGTCAAAAAATTAGTTTTGTTTCGTTCCGTTCCGTTTCGTATAAAAAAAAAATTGTAATTCATAATTTGTGTACGAAATTTAATTGGGATTCGTACTAAATACGAATTTCATTACGAATCGTTACGAATCTTTACGAATCGTTACGAATATCTTATTTCGTACTTCCTCTGAGTGATTGGTGAACAATAGACTTGTGTTATGTAACGTTAATACGTTTTCGGATAATTCGTTATTATTCGTAGAGTGTCGATATTCGTTATACTGAATCTCAAATTCATTTGAATCATTCGTTATATCCGCTATAATTTCTTTCATATTAGTTGTAATTCGTCATTTGGTAGTTTGGATTCGGATAATTTGGATCCAAAATTCGTAAACGAAATTTCGTATTTCGTACAGAATTCGTATTCGTAAAAATTCGTGATTCGTACGAATGTACGAATTTCGAAAAATTTGTACGATTTTCCAATTCGTACGAAACTAATCGCACATGTCTACCATCTATGGCCAGCTTTGCATTGGTGTTCAGTGTACCATTCAAGTGACCATTTATGTTAGTGTCCACTGCTCAAGGAACCCCTAGCAAACCCCAGGAAGAACCCTAAGGTTCCATGAAACCGTCAATGAGAAAAGGTTGACACAGACAAATATGCATAGGTCAGAAATCTTAGCAGGCTCAGGAGAAACCATAAGTTCAATGGAATCTTGGTTGAGAAAGGTTGACATAGATCAGTGATGGTGAACCTTGGCACCCCAGATGTTTTGGAACTACATTTCCCATGATGCTCAACTACACTGTAGGAGTGCATGAGCATCATGGGAAATGTAGTTCCAAAACATCAGGGGTGCCAAGGTTCGCCATCACTGACATAGATGAATATGCACAGTGCAGGCACATGGAAATATAAGGTCTTCCATGGCAACGGTACCCAAGACTTCCAAACTCAGTTACTCCAATAATTTTGAGGTTTAAGATCAATACCAACCTGCCAATCCACAGCCTTGCGAGCACGCTGACCAAGGGGACCAATCAGAGAGCTGGCAATTTAGAGGACATTCGACCACACAGGAGATGTTCATCTGCCACGTCTTCTCCAGTCCTAGCTGTAATGAAGGGCACAAGTTTTACCAAAGAGCAACGCAAGCCAAACAACCAAATACACAAGTTAAAAATGAATGTGTTACCTAAAAGCACTAGAAATTAATACATGGATATTGCTTTGTGCACTGGTCCAAATCATGTGGTGGAGGGGGGATTATGGTGTGGGGTTGTTTTTCAGGAGTTGGGTTTGGTCTCTTAGTTCCAGTGAAGGGAACTCTAAGGCGTCAGCATAGCAAAAAATTTTGGACAATTTTATGCTCCCAACTTTGTAGGAGCAGTTTGGGGATGGCCTCTTCCTGTTCCGACATGACTGCGCACCAGTGAACAAGGCAAGATCCATAATGACATGGATGAGCAAGTTTGGGGTGGAGGAACTTGAGTGGCCTGCACAGAGTCCTGACTTTAACCCGATAGAACACCTTTGGGATGAATTAAAGTGCAGACTGTGAGCCAGGCCTTCTCGTTCAAAATCAGTGCCTGACCTCACAAATGCGCTTCTGGAAGAATGGTCAAACATTCCCATAGACACCCTCCTAAACCTTGTGGGCAGCCTTCCCAGAAGAGTTGAAGCTGTTATAGCTGCAAAGGGTGGGCTAACTCAATATTGAACCCTACAGACTAAGACTGGGATGCCATTAAAGTTCATGGACATGTAAAGGCAGGTGACCCAATACTTTGGACAATATAGTGTATATGGAACATCAGAACACTTACATAAGTCACTAACAGCCAAATTTGAAAGGAAATTCCAATACCTATCATTTAATATTTATTATTAGTTAGTTATTATTTCAGATTTTCTGGTTTTTCAAATTTTCAGATTTTCATTCTTTTGAATGTTCAGATTTTCATTCTTATTTTTGGATTTTCAAATTTCCAAATTTTCCTCATTTCAAATTTTCGAATTTCTAATTTCCAAATTTTCGAATTTCCAAATTTTCGAATTTCTTAATTTCGAATTTTCGAATTTCCGAAATTTCGAATTTCTGAGATTTCGAATTTCCGAAATTTAGAATTTCAAATTTCCCAAAAAAATCAGAATTTACAAAATTTAGAATGTCCAATTTCTGAAATTTAGAATTTCCAATTTCCGAAATTTAGAATTACCAATTTCCGAAATTTAGAATTTCTGAAATCTAGAATTTCCCAATTCCCGAAATTCCGAATTTCCGATTTTCCCACATTTCCAATTCCTGAAATTTAGAATTTTCTAAAATTCGGAAATTTGATAATTTGGAAATTCCAAATTCGGAATTTCGGAAATTGAAAAATGTGGAAATTCAGAAATTAACAAATTTGACAAAATTCGTTAAAAAACTAATTCGGAACTAAACAAATTGCACATGTCTAATAAGGACTCCAGTCAGTGAAAAGTCAGACATCTGATGAAGAAACACCTACCTCCTACCTGGTGTCCATGCATAGATTACTTTGTGTACACAGCATATTCTGTGAAGTTATCGTTTCATTGTATGTCGCATACCACTAAATAAAAAAGAAAAGAAAAAAAGAAACACCTACCTCCTCACAGAACTTCAGATCAACTGATTTGCCGTCGCTCCTCACGCAGTCCAACATTCGTGTTTTGATTCCGTTCCCACAAACGGCCTTTTCGCTGAGCTGACACGTGCTCCAATCTGCAGGCAGCAGACAATAGGTTTAGAAGTATGGAATGTACTTTCTTAAACAGCATAGAGTTTGAATCTATAATAATATAAAGTGTCACTAGACCCAATACAAAAAAATCAAATATAGTATTGCTTACCTTCATAAGTAGTCATCTAAATACCTATGTAGCACCCTCCTAGTGTAGAGTAGGCTGCTAGGTAAATTTAGTTTAGCTCCTCTGTAATCAGTGGAGCAGGGGTTGATTGTTTAGGTCTGCTTAGTGTCTCACAGGATGCTGCTCTGTTACTTTCCCCTGTATACTAAAGGAGTGTAGAATCATAGTGGGAGGAGGAGCAGGGCATGCAGCCTGAATGTTTATGGAACTCTAGCCAATCCCTGAGCAGATGTGCCCAGTAGGTGGAGGGAGAGCTCATAAATAGACTGAGCAGCAGATGCAGAGTTCCTGGAGGAGATGGGCTGTTCCCCTGGGGCAGCTTTCTGAAAAGCATTTGTGGAGGAAGACGCTGAAGTCTTGTACACACTATAAGAAAATTGGGCGAACATTTTCGACCAAAGTATCTTCGTACGGTTTTCGTAGTGTGTACACAACTTTCGACAGCTGAATACATATTTTCGTACGAAAATTCCAGAAGGGACAAACTCCAAAAAAAATTCTCTTACGGGAACAGAACGAACAATTTTTGTTGTGTACCGTTTTCATACAAGAAAAATCAGAAAAGCTCATGATCAGAAACAAACAACAAAAAAAAAAAAGCCTTTGTCGAACGAAAATTTTCATTCATCGTTTCCGATTTGCTGTGAAACAACAAGGAAAATTGGAGGATCATTCGCCCAATTTTCTTATAGTGTGTACCCCACTTGAGGTCCCAGCAAGGCTTAGATGGGGGGGGGGGGGGCTATTCGCAAGCTGAAAACCAAGGATCAAGTTGGATCCTGGAGAAATTTACTGGAGAGAGCCAGGAGGAAGTTGGTGGGAAAGAGTCCAGCTGTCCTATGGCGGTGTGAGTCTACAACTCCCTCACTAGGAAGAGCCTAGTGGATAAGCAACCCTACTTAGACGTGATTTTTTTTTTTGGATGACTATTGAGCTTCTGGCCCCTCCTCTCTGTCCAAGCAGCTTCCCACTGGGGGGCACTCATGCATCTTTGTTCCCGAGACCCGCTGCTGCTTGGCTCCACCCCCTGCTCCCTCGTCACTGGCTTTGATTGACAGCACTGGGAGCCAATGGCTCCATTTGCCCCAGCAAAGTGAGTGGAGAGAAGAGCTGCAGACATGCACAGCGCTGGATCGAACGAGGGCTCAGGTAAGTAAAGCGTGGGAAGATGCTGATGCCTAAATATTATTTTTTTACCTTAATGCAAATAATGCATTAAGGTAAAAATGTTAAGGCTTTAGAACCACTTTAAGGACTGGTCTATGCTTATGTTAATGATTTTTGGTACCGCTTTACAGTGGTGGCCCGTGCATTAAGGGCACACGGGCGCCGCCCCCTCTCTCCTGCCACTCCCTCTAGCACCAATAGATAGATTCATGCATTGCATGAATCTATCTGTGGCCACCGCTGCCACCCCTTATTCAGGCGCCCGGACCCTTTTCGGGCACTGGGTGCCTGATTTACAGCAGCGGGGGGTGTTTTTGAAGCACCTGATTAGAGCCATAGGCTCTAATAGGCGTCAAAAAGGTGACCTGCGAGTGCCATGCTTGATGCTCGCAGTTCACCCTGGTGTGTTCGAAAAGAGAATGAATATTCGCTTTCCTAACACTAAACGGCCTCTTCGCCAATCAGGTGCTCGGATCTGTTACCCGTCACCTGATTGGCTGAAACGACAGGCGCTGTGATTGGATGCATATCAGGCGTCCAATCATAGCTGAGGACGGGAAGATAGGACAGGAGAAGACATCGGGGAGCATCGACGAGCTGTCCCACGGAGACAGGGCAAGTGCCGATGGCGGGCAGGCGGCACATTGACAGAATTTAATGGCACAGTGGTAGAATTTGATATGGCACATTGGCAGCATTTGATGGGGCACAGTGACAGCATTTGATTGCACAGTGGGAGCATTTGATGGGCACAGTGACAGCATTTGATTGCACAGTGGGAGCATTTGATGGGCACAGTGACAGCATTTGATTGCACAGTGGGAGCGTTTGATGGGCACAGTGGCTGCGTTTGATGGCACAGTGGCTGCGTTTGCTGGTACAGTGGCTGCGTTTGATGGGCACAGTGGCTGCGTTTGATGGGCACAGTGGCTGCGTTTGATGGGCACAGTGGTGGCAATTGATGGGTACAGTGGCTGCATTTGATTGCACAGTGGCAGAATTTGATTGCACAGTGGGAGCGTTTGATGGGCACAGTGGCTGCGTTTGATGGCACAGTGGCTGCGTTTGCTGGTACAGTGGCTGCGTTTGATGGGCACAGTGGCTGCGTTTGATGGGCACAGTGGTGGCAATTGATGGGCACAGTGGCTGCGTTTGATGGACACAGTGGCTGTGTTTGATGGTACAGTGGCGGCAATTGATGGACACAGAGGCTGCGATTGATGGTACAGTGGTGGCAATTGATGGGCACAGTGGCTGCGTTTGATGGCACAGTGGCTGTGTTTGATGGTACAGTGGCGGGAATTGATGGGCACAGTGGCTACGTTTGATGGCACAGTTGTGGCAATTGATGGGCACAGTGGCTGTGTTTGATGGTACAGTGGCAGCAATTGATGGGGTTTTTTTTCAGAATTTTTCAGTTTGTTTGCGCCCCCCCAAAAAATTTGGAGCACCAGCCACCACTGCTGCTTTGCTAGACAATGACGGTATACTTGGACTCTATTCTCAAGGTCCATGGGGGAGCTGGAAATATATGCTTTTGATACCAAATACTAGCTGGTAGTTACAGCATAAGTAATTCCCAAGAATGTGTGCAATTTTAATTAAGATTAAATTAAATCGTTTGATAATAAATCGATCGGTCTATGGGTGTCATACCTGTCACATTGTACTCGTAATGGAAGCAGTTCTTATTCAGCGTACACGGCTCGGTCTCAGCGGCAATATGACAAGCCTTGCCTTCCTCTGCCTGTCTGATGGGGACCGCTGATCGATCGCGAATGCCGGTTCCGTCACAAGGCTAAAAAAAACAAAAACAAAAAAAATCGGAATCTCTGATGAATAACACTAAGCAAAATATTTCAAGACAAAATTTTTAAAAAATAAAATTGCTGGGCGAGGCGGAAAGGCTTTCCCATCATAAAGTCAAGTCTGCAAACACACAATCGCGCATCAGACAAGCAAATTAAACAAACGACAACCTCAGACTCAAGCCGAGAATTAAAACGCTAAACATGTCATTACGGGGAAACACGTCGCCATTTGCATGATAATGAGCCTCTTCCAGACATAATGACGGTATTTAGGCAAGTTAGCAACTTAATTATAATATTTAAATGAGGGAAAATGTAAATTTTTTTTTTTGTACTTCTTTGTGCCGTTTAAAGGAGCACTCCCATCTCTTCCTGAATTATTATCGCTGCTATAAAAAAAAAAAAAAAAGACAAAAATGGTTTTGGGGGGAGATATGAGAGTAAAAGGGTCTGTATAAATAAAGTGCATTTTTAGTAATCATTTCATAATCATGTTATTGAGTTTTTACTGTAATGTTTTCATTGTGAGACAACTTAATTTTAAGTGCTGCATCATATTTCTGTTTGTGTATTATATACAATTATATACCAGTTTGCAGATTTTCCCTCTAGTTGGCTATCTGTATTTCACTGCAATCACACAGCCTCCTTGGTCCAAATATGGTCATGCCCATATTTGGTCAATGACTGGCTAGTTTACAAATTGAAACAAGCTGGTGGGAACCTGTCATTTAGTGGCGGTAATGATACCGCCAGTGCCGGGACAAGGTCATCTAGAGCCCAGGGCGAACATGCCAAATTGTGTCCCCCTTCCCAAGATGTATGAGCATTATATGTTAGTGAAAATCTCCTCCCTCCAGAAAAAAAATTGAGCATTAATGTGCATGCTCATCCCCTAAACATAAATTCCCCCTCCTCCCAGTACAAATCTCCCATCTGCTAAAATCCCCCCTCCCAGTACAAATCTCTCTGTATATGCCATTATATGCCCTAGGGTTGCCACCTGTCCAGGATTCTCCCGGACAGTCCTCCTGGACAAATTATTCAGACAGGAATGTGGCTTTGAACAAGGCTTAACAAGGAGGGTGATGGGGCACTATGTGCGCCACGTTACTATTTCTCTTTCGAGTGCCCAACGGTGTCCCAGGTCTGAATATCCCAGGTATACAATCCTATAGTGTATACTAAAAAAAAAAAGTGTTCGGGTTCGGCTTGAAGAAAAAGTGGTAACCCTAATATGCCCCCAGCACAACCCCCCCCCCCCCCCCCAACTCCAAATCCCTGCTTCCAACACAAATTCCCCTCCCTCAATCCCCCATCTTAGCACATATCCCCCCCCCCCCAATTTCCCCTCATAGCAAAATACCTCCCAATCATCCCTACTAAGACAAATTCCCTCCCAAAAAAAATATTTTCCCTCAACCATATTACTTTTATAGCACAAACCCCTTAAATCCCCCCTCCTAGCACAAATCCTCTTCCCTCACCCCCACTACCAGATGGTGAGAGATGTCACTGCTCTTGTGTACAATCAATGTAAAGCGTGGTTTGGTTTCGTAAGTGCATTTTAATAAAGGTTTTATGGATATTTTTACACAAATGGGGAGCACTATGTTTTTTCTCTCTTCTTTTTGAGCTATATTTGTGAATTGCCAATTTGGCCAATGACATCACCCAGCATCCCCGCTGTCATGTTTACAATTTGAAACAAGCTGGTGGAAAGCTGTCATTTAGGGGCAGTAATGATTCCAAGTGGTCCCGAGATACGGGGCCCCAAAGTCGGTTCAGAAAATGTAATTCTCTGCTTCAGAAAAGTGCTTGACATTTTCCGAACCAACATTTTCCGTACTTAGTACTTGAACTGGCACTGCTGGGACTGTGGCGCGCCCTCCCCCCGCCGACCCACTACTGATTGGACACAGCGGGACCCGACAATCATTCAGGAGACAGGCAGACCGCCGTTCTTTGAGAGGGGAATGTACTAATCTTGTGTTTCTGCTAAACAGGAACACAGATCTTTACCTTCCCCTAGTCAAAGCACCTCCCCCCACAGTTAGCAAGCACTCCCTAGGAGCATGTTTAACCCTTTGATGTTAACCCCTTTCCCAGCCAGTGTTATTAGTACAGTGACAGTGCATATTTTTAGCACTGATCTCTGTATTAGTGTCACTGGTCCCCAAAAAGTGTGAAAAGTGTCAGTTTGGTGTCCGATTTGTCCGGAGCAATACTGCAGTCCCGCTATAAGTTGCTGATCGTGGCCATTACTAGTTAAAAAATCTATAACTTTTGCGCAAACCAATCAATATACGCTTATTGGGATTTTTTTTTAACCGAAAATATGTAGCAGAATACATATTGGCCTAAATATATGAAGGCATTTTTTTCTTTCAATTTTTTATTGGGAGTGTTTTATAGCAGAATGTAAAAAAATATATATATATTTTTCAAATTGTGGCTCTTTTTTTGTTTTTTTAGTGCAAAAAATAAAAAAAACTGCAGAGGTGATCAAATACCACCAAAAGAAAGCTCTATTTGTGGGGAAAAAAGGACAAACATATTTTTTGGGTACAGCGTCATACGATCGCGCAATTGTCAGTTAAAGTAACTCAGTGGCATATCTCATAAAATGGCCTGGTCAGGAAGCAGGGTAAACCCACTGAAGTAGTTAAACGATTGCTGACCGCCGCACACACAAATACGTCGGCAGAATGGCACAGGTAGGCAAATGGGCGTACAGGTACGTCCCTTTAAATCTGCCGCCTTTCGGTCGCACGCCGAGGAAGCGTGCCTGCAGGTCGCGGGAACTCGGTGTTCGCTGGCAGGCCCGCTATTGCAGTGTGGAGAGGTAGAACGGGGAGATGCCTATGTAAACAAGGCATTTCCCCGTTCTGCCTTGTGACATGACAGAGATCTACTGCTCCCTGTCATCGGGAGCAGTGATCGCTGTCATGTCAGTGGTAGCCCATCCCTCCCCACAGTTAGAATCACTCCCTAGGACACACTTAACCCCTTGATCAACCCCTAGTGTGTAACCCCTTCACTGCCAGTGTCAGTTACACAGTAATCAGTGCATTTGTAAAGCACTGATAGCTGTATACATGACAATGGTCCCAAAATAGTGTCAAAAGTGTCTGATGTGTCTGATCGCAAATCGCCGCCATTACTAATAAAATAAAATTATAATAAAAATGACATAAAACGATCTCCTATTTTGTAGACGCAATAACTTTTGCGCAAACCAATCAATATACGCTAACTGATTTTTTTTTTACCAAAAATATGTAGAAGAATACATATCGCCCTAAACCGAGAAAAAAATTTGTTTTTTTATATATTTTTGGGGAATGTCATAGCAAAAAGTAAAAAATGGAGCTTTTTTTTTTTTAAATTGTTGCTCTTTTTTTGTTTATAGCACAAAAAATAAAAAAACCGCAGAGGTGATCAAATACCACCAAAAGAAAGCGCTATTTGTGGGAAAAAAGGACGTACATTTTGTTTGAGTGCAACGTCGCACGACCGCGCAATTGTCAGTTACAGCGACGCAGTGCCGAATCACAAAAAGTGCTCTGGTCAGGAAGGGGGTAAAATCTTTGGTGGCTGAAGTGGTTAAACATGTGCAACCCCCCCCCCCCCCCCACCACCACAAAAACTGCTGTGGCAGTGAAGGGGTTAATGGTTGATGGTCCACTTTAGGAAAACGTATTTTTCACATGATATAAGAATTGTAAAGTTTTTATTCATGTGTTGGTGGTTTACCTACATATTATAAATCCCTTCTAACTTTCTTCCTTGTTGGAATCTCTGCCTAAGTTTTATTATAACGATATGCTGAAAATGAATAATTTCCTTCAAACTTCCCATTCATGCTCTATTAAATCTTTAGCTTCAGTTTACATAACATTTTATTTTTTATTCTCTTCTTAATTAATCTCATAGACCTCCTTGCCAGACCTCCGTCCTCTCGGTCGCATCTCAATGCAGTATTTACATACTAATTAGCGCTCGCCCATTCTGTACCTGCCTGCAGTGTGAAAGACACACAATACAATTAGTATTCTAATGGCCGCCCATCGTCTGACATCTTATTAGTTCCTTTATACTCACTAGCAGGAGAAATACATATTCAATGAGGACGCCGGCCTGTTTGTCACACAGCATTGTGCCGTCGTTATGAAAAGGTTTCAAATAAAGTTGTGCTCATAAGTTTACATACCCTGGCAGAATTTATGATTTCATGGCCATTTTTCAGAGAATATGAATGATAACACAAAAACCTCTATTTCACTCATGGTTAGTGTTTGGCTGAAGCCATTTATTATCAATCAACTGTGTTTACTCTTTTTAATTCATAATGGCAACAGAAAGTATCCAAAATGACCCTGATCAAAAGTTTACATACCCTGGTGATTTTGACCTGATAACATGCACACAAGTTGACACAAAGGGGTTTGAATGGCTATTAAAGGTAACCATCCTCCCCTGTGATCTGTTTGCTTGTAATTAGTGTGTGTATAAAAGGTCAATGAGTTTCTGGACTCCTGACAGACCCTTGCATCTTTCATCCAGTGCTGCACTGACGTTTCTGGATTCTGAGTCATGGGGAAAGCAAAAGAATTGTCAAAGGATCTGCGGGAAAAGGTAGTTGAACTGTATAAAACAGGAAAGGGATATAAAAAGATATCCAAGGAATCGAGAATGCCAATCAGCAGTGTTCAAACTCTAATCAAGAAGTGGAAAATTAGAGGTTCTGTTGAAATCAAACCACGCTCAGGTAGACCAAATAAAATTTCAGCCACAACTGCCAGGAAAATTGTTCGGGATGCAAAGAAAAACCCACAAATAACTTCCGGTGAAATACAGGACTCTCTGAAAACATGTTGTGTGGCTGTTTCAAGATGCACAATAAGGAGGTACTTGAAGAAAGATGGGCTGCGCGGTCGAGTCGCCAGAAGAAATCCATTACTACGCAAATGCCACAAAGTATCCGACTTACAAGCCTCATACCTTCTGCACAAAGTCATTTGGAGTGATGAGACCAAAATTTAGCTTTTTGGCCACAACTATAAACGCTACATTTGGAGAGGAGTCAACAATGCCTATGATGAAAGGTCCACCATTCCTACTGTGAAACACGATGGTGGATCGCTGATGTTTTGGGGATGTGTGAGCTACAAAAGGCACAGGAAATTTGGTCAAAATTAATGGCAAGATGAATGCAGTATGTTATCAAAAAATGCTGGAGGAACATTTGCATTCATCAGCCAGGAAGCTGCGCATGGGACGTACTTGGACATTCCAACATGACAATGATCCAAAACACAAGGCCAAGTCGACCTGTTATTGGCTACAGCAGAATAAAGTGAAGGTTCTGGAGTGGCCATCTCAGTCTCCTGACCTTAATATCATTGAGCCACTCTGGGGAGATCTCAAACTTGCAGTTCATGCAAGATAGCCCAAGAATTTACAGGAACTGAAGGCTTTTTGCCAGGAGGAATGGGCAGCTTTACCATCTGAGAAGATAAAGAGCCTCATCCACAAATACCACAAAAGACTTCAAGCTGCCATTGATGTTAAAGGGGGCAATACACGGTATTAAGAACTGGGGTATGTTAACTTTTGATGAGGGTCATTTAGGTAGTTTCTGTTGCTATTATGAGGGTGCAGGCTGGGAAGAGGTTTGTCCAGACCCAGAGCAGGCTATAGAGATGAGGAGAGATGACCCAGTCCGCAGGTAAAAAGCAGCATCAGCTTGATTCAGCCAAGTCACACACCAACGCGTTGCACACCGCCCCTAGGACTTAATCATGGAGGTCCTCGTTTAAGCCCCAGGGGTGGGGTGAAATGCATTGGGGGCATGGCTTCGATGAATCAAGCTGAGGCTGATTTTATTTGCCAACCACTCAGTCTGGGTGAGGTGGGCAGCAGCTGGGTCATCTCTCCTCATCTCTATAAGGTACATAATGGAAATTTAAAAACTGTTCCGTTTAGCCTCTGTACATGAGATTCTGAAAGCTGCTGGGATTGGATGGTACACCAAGCTCCTCTCATGTTTAGGGCAGTATATGACCAGGGACAAATTCCCAGAACGCAGGGCACCGTCCAGCCATCGCAAGTTTTGGCCTCTCCTAGAGTTTTACAGGCTGCCAGCAGCAGGACTGGACAATGCCCCTCTGCCTTCTCACCACACACAAAATGCCGGAGCCCCATACACACCTGGACCAAATACCTAGTGGGCATGAGGACTAAAAGGTGCCATAGACTGTGCTGTAGGGAAGACTGATCTCCTCTGTTCTCTCTCTTCAAGCAGAACCAGTAGTCTTGTTACCGTCCACCTTCTAAGGCATGGCTGGTGTCTTTCAGCAAGCATTGTCAGGTAGACATGTGCACTGACAAAAAATGTTGTTTGTTTTCGTTTCAATCGTTTTTTTGCTTTTTTCAGAAATTCGGAAAATAGAAAATTCAGAAAATCAAGAATGTGGAATTTACATTTCCGAATTTCCGAATTTTCCAAATTTTCGAATTTCCGAATTTAGAATTTTCGAATTCCCAATTTCTGAATTTTCAGATTTAGAATTTCAGGATTTTCAAATTTCCGAATTTTCGAATTCCGAATTTTCGGATTTTCATTCTTTTGAATGTTCAGATTTTCAATTTTTATTTTTGTATTTTCAAATTTCCAAATTTTTGTATTTGGGAATATCCTAATTTCAAATTGTGGTATTTTGGAATTTCCTAATTTCGAATTTTGAAATTTCCTAATTTCGAATTTTGGAATTTCCTAATTTCAAATTGTGGTATTTTGGAATTTCCTAATTTCCGAATTTTGGAATTTCCTAATTTCGAATTTTCGAATTTCTGAAATTTCCAATTTCCGAACATCCGAACTTCCGAATTTCCGAAAAATTTTCGAATTTCCGAAATTCCAATTACCGAAATTTCCCAATTTCTGAATATCTGAAATTCTGAATTTCCATTTTTCATTCTTAATTTCGATTTTTAAAATTTCAAAATTTTTACATTTTGGAATTTCCTAATTTAGAATTTTTGAATTTCGAATTTCTGAAATTTAGAATTTACAAAATTTTGAATTTACGAATTAGCAACATTTTCCAAATTTCCAATTTCTGAATTACCGAATCTTCAAAATTCCGAATCTCCAAATTTCCAAAATTAAAATATAAAAAATTCGAAAATTTGAAATTCGAAAATTTGAAATTCGAAATTTGAAATTCGAAAATTTGAAATTCGAAATTCGAAAATTTGAGATTTCGGAAATTGAAAAATTCGGAAATTCACAAATTTGTCAAAATGAGTTAAAAAACGAATTCGGAACTAAACAAATTGCACATGTCTATTGTCAGGATAGGTTGAATCCAGCCTTTCCCATGACCTCCACCCTCAGGCCTGCATCCCTTACCAGACGACATTTGCTCCACTGACTCCAATCTGACATGACACAGTCCTCGGGACAAGGCAGCTTGCAGTTCCTGGCTCCGAGCGGCATCTCCTCCGGCTCACACAGGTAGTCTTCCACCACATCTGCCGGACCGTCCACCGTGTTCTGCATGCACCTGATGGCCGAGGAATGAAAACACATATAGATGGTAAACTCTATGCAGAGAACTCTAGAGAGAGATTAAGATCTATTGAAAGCCAAAGGCAACTAATCTGTCCCAGTGTGGAATCATTGAGGAAATGATCTTGTGCTACAGAACCTGGCTGTTTTGACTCTAATTTACAGCAGCTGAGGACCTATAATGTGGAAAAGGTTGCTGACTCCCTAGCCTAAAACAAACATACACAATTTTATCATTGCATTTCATTTCTGTTTTAAAACAACTAGCAAGTCCCATTCTTCTATGTTGTACTTCTGGAGTACGGCTTTGAAAATAAAAACAAGGAAAGCTTGCATTTCCTTCTATGGCCAGCAGGTGGCAGTTCTAGAGTGCTTTATGCGCCACTGAAGTCAATGGGAAATTCACTGATTAGAATTTGATATAAAAACAATAATTTTTTAAAAGCATAGCATGGCTTTTTAAATACGAAAATTGGAAGTATCATTCTCAGAGGCAATTTTTTATCTGGCTAATCTATAAAAAAATAAAATAGACGTTTAGCCTATTTTCTTTTCTTTTTTTTAGGAAAGGGTTACCACCTTTTGTTTTTATTGCTGCCTATGTCCCCGATCGGGAGATTTGCCCTCACTGTTCTAGTGGCAGATGTCACCTGGGATGAGAAATGAGGGGTAACAAAAAAAGAAAGAAAAAATAAACTTTGGTAGCATAGTGTGGCAGGTCTTGTGCTGTCCGTGCTCCCATAATGTTTATGCTTTTAGCTAAAAACTAGTTAGATGGAGCATTCTCCAGTGTTGAACTCCAAGCATAATTAACATTAAAAATGTAAAATGTTAAGAAATGTTCAGTTAGGGATTACATTTAATTTGCATTATGTGTAATGATCTTAGGATAAAACTTGAAGGTTCCCAGCTAAGGATATAACTTACTTCATACCAAATAGCTTCACCCATTAAAATCACCAAGGGAGTCTATGCATAAAAAAATACCTACCTTGGCATTCACCCAGCTGCCCCAAGTAATCTAATATGTATATTTGCTATGATTGTCAGCACCATCTAGTGGCCATAATGATGGATCTTCCTGATTGTGGACATATTGCATTATGGCCACTAGATGGAGCTGATGATCATAGGCTATACATACTAGACACATTAGGGCAGGGGTAGGCAACTTTTCAGAGGTTGAGATCCACCTGGACAAAATAGAGGAGATTAAAGATCACCGGGGGTGGGGGAGGTGCTGGGGGTGGGGGTTTGGGGGGAAGCTAGACGGCACACTTTAACAAAATATAAAAAATCTATCAAGCTCACAATAAAAAGGGAGCATTAAGAACACAAACAGTTGTGTGGCAAAGTAGTGTCCTCTGCCCCCCCCCACATCACCCTCCCACTGTAGTGTCTGCCCCACTTCACATCACCCTCCCGCTGTAGTGTCCTCTGCCCCCCCTCTCACATTACCCTCCCACTGTAGTGTCCTCTGCCCCCCTCACATCACCCTCCCGCTGTAGTGTCCTCTGCCCCCCCTCTCACATTACCCTCCCACTGTAGTGTCCTCTGCCCCCCCTCACATCACCCTCCCACTGTAGTGTCTTCTACCCCCCCCTAACATCACCCTCCCACTGTAGTGTCCTCTATCTCCCTCACATCACCCTCCCACTGTAGTGTCCTCTGCCCCCCCTCACATTACCCTCCCACTGTAGTGTCCTCTGCCCCCTCTCACATCTCCCTCCCACTGTAGTGTCCTCTGCCCCCTCTCACATCACCCTCCCACTGTAGTGTCCTCTGCCCCCCCCTGACATCGCCCTCCCACTGGTGTCCTCTGCCCCCTCACATCACCCTCCCACTGTAGTGTCCTCTGCCCCCTCACATTACCCTCCCACTGTAGTGTCCTCTTCCCCCCTCACATCACCCTCCCACTGTAGAGTCCTCTGCCCCCCTCACATCATCCTCCCACTGTAGTGTCCTCTGCCCCTCCTCCACATCACCCTCCCACTGTAGTGTCCTCTGCCCCCCCTGGCATCACCCTCCCACTGTAGTGTCCACTGCCCCCCTCACATCACCCTCCCACTGTAGTGTCCTCTTCCCCCCTCACATCACCCTCCCACTGTAGTGTCCTCTGCCCCCCTCACATCACCCTCCCACTGTAGTGTCCTCTGCCCCCCCTCCACATCACCCTCCCACTGTAGTGTCCTCTGACCCCCCTCCACATCACCCTCCCACTGTAGTGTCCTCTGTCCCCCTCACATCACCCTCCCACTGTAGTGTCCTCTGCCCCCCCTTCACATCACCCTCCCACCGTAGTGTCCTCTGCCCCCCCCCTCACATCACCCTCCCACTGTAGTGTCCTCTGCCCCCTCTCACATTACCCTCCCACTGTATTGTCCTCTGCCCCCTGACATCACCCTCCCACTGTAGTGTCATCTGCCCCCTCTCACATCACCCTCCCACTGTAGTGTCCTCTGCCCCCCCGACATCACCCTCCCACTGGTGTCCTCTGCCCCCCTCACATCACCCTCCCACTGTAGTGTCCTCTGCCCCCTCACATTACCCTCCCACTGTAGTGTCCTCTTCCCCCTCTCTCACATCACCCCCCCCCACTGTAATGTCCTCTGCCCCCCCTCCACATCACCCTCCCACTGTAGTGTCCTCTGCCCCCCTCACATCACCCTCTCACTGTAGTGTCCTCTTCCCCCCCTTCACATCACCCTCCCACCGTAGTGTCCTCTGCCCCCCTCACATCACCCTCCCACTGTAGTGTCCTCTGCCCCCTCTCACATTACCCTCCCACTGTATTGTCCTCTGCCCCCTCACATCACCCTCCCACTGTAGTGTCCTCTGCCCCCTCACATTACCCTCCCACTGTAGTGTCCTCTTCCCCCTCTCTCACATCACCCCCCCACTGTAGTGTCCTCTGGCCCCCCTCACATCACCCTCCCACTGTAGTGTCCTCTTCCCCCCTCACATCACCCTCCCACTGTAGTGTCCTCTGCCCCCCCTCTCACATCACCCTCCCACTGTAGTGTCCTCTGCCCCCCACCTCACATTACCCTCCCACTGTAGTGTCCTCTGCCCCCCTAACATCACCCTCCCACTGTAGTGTCCTCTGCCCCCTCCCCGCCACAGTAGTGTCCTGTACCCGAACTCAGTGTCCTCTCCCCCTTCACATCACCCCCCCCCACACACACTATAGTGACCTCTGCCCCCCATAGCAGTGTCCTCTGCCCCCCTCCCCCAAAGTGTCCTGACCCCTTCACATCACCCCCCATTGTAGTGTTCTCTGCCCCTTCTCCCCAGTAGTGTCCCCCCCCTCCCACAACAATGTCTTCTGCCCCATTCACATCACCAGCCCTCCCCCCCCCCCCATAGCAGTGTCCTCTGCCCCCTACACAGTGTCCATTGCCCCTCTGCCCCCTGAAAGCAGTGTCCTTTGCCTCCCCATCCACCAAAGCGGTGTCCTCTGTCTCCATTTCCAATCGCAGTCCCCCCCATAACAAGCTGGTGATTGGTCGCTAGGACCGCCCAGCAACTAATCACTGAGGCAGCTCCTGCCCTCCATCCAGCTCTATGCTGCCTCCCACTCTCCGCTCTGCAGTGAACATGAGAACGGGGGAGGCCGGGGCAAGACAGAGCTGTGGTCATGATCCACCTATCGGCTCCCCGTGATCTGCAGATTGCCAACCCCCCCCCCCCCGCATTACGGGGAATATTTGTGATGGCTGAAGCATTTGCATATCAATTTTTTTAGACCCCTTTGGTGATTTAATAATATTAATTTCCCTGTTGGGATTACCAAATTATTCTGAATCTGATTTCCATAGGCATAGCTCCCAACTGTCCCTGATTTCGAGGGACTGTCCCTGATTTGGAGCAATGTCCCTCTGTCCCTCATTCCTCCTCATTTGTCCCTCATTTTGGTCTGATCTATATAGATGTATATAAAATGCACTTTTTATCTTTAAAAAAGTATTTCCCAGCGCTAAACCTTTCATCTGATTTCTAAATTGCTGCATTTGTACATTTTAAAAGCCAATAGAAAGGAATAGTAGTGGTAAAAAAAAGTCCTTGTGGATTTATTAAACCTTTTTTCTGGTTAATTCTCCTTTCAGGGGGTGTGGCAGGGGGCGTGTCCTATGCCTACATACATTTGTTAATAGGTGTCCCTCATCCCCATCTCAAAATGTTGGGAGGTATGCATAGGACCGACTTTTGCTACCAATAGCTATTTTGTATGAAGCTGGGAACCTTCTTTATAGACTTTAGCCTTAAAGAGGAACTGCAGTCTGCTCACATAATTTGTAATAAAAACATCTTTGCCATTCTGAAGCTTCCCTCCAACCACTTTGCATATTATTTTATATATACTGTGATTCTGTACTTGTTAAATATGCTGCAGAAATCTCCCTCCACTGAGTCTGGCTGCATCCATTTTAACTGTGGGCAGCTGATGCTGCTGCCTGTTCACTTCCTGGATTTACACAAACACACAGAGGCACACCTTCAGCTCTGCAGCTCTCATTGGCCCTCTTATGACTCACTGTCCCTTCCTTGTAAACTCTCATGGGAGTGAGAGAGAGAGCTGTGCATGATGTCATAAGCCTAGGCTAATGACCAGACAGGAAACAGGAAGTGGGCTGTATAAGGGATTTACTGGCAGAAAAAAAATGTTTTACTATCCAAAGTTAAAACAACAAAAAGGGCAGAAGATTTAATAGATGGAGAGATGAAAATATATCTGAAGTTCCGTTTTAAGATCATCCCGAATATCCCTTTTATCCATTATGAACTGACCAGGGGTGGAAGAAGACATGACAACCTCTCAATCCGCCTGCATTCGCCAAAACAGACAGTTTTGGGTGGAGTGACCCAGGTTCAGGACAAGGGGTGGGCAGGAGGGTCAGTTGCCCTGGGCGCAGTGAAGCAAAGGGGCAAAATATGAACTCAGGGTGGTAACCCATTCTATGACATGTATTATTAGTGGGGGAGGGGGGGGTCACAATCCTGCATCCTTGCCCTGGACGCTGGGTGATCCTGTCCCCATACTGCCATGACCCGGCACACCTACCTGACTTTTTTCGTCTGGACTCCTTCTCCACAATTCTGTTTCGGATCAACATTGTTGACTTTACATATACTCCAGGGTTCAGCAATCCACACGTATTGGTTGCAATCGCTGTGACACGGCACCACTTCATACACCTGCAGAGCACAGCACAGAATGATGTCTGGCTTTACAGGAAAATTACACGAATAAAACACCAACTGAAAGTTACATTATTGTTGTGCTCAATATTAAAAAAAAAATAATAATAATAATTTTACAAATATTTATTTTTCTCAGGTAAATATGACATTTTTTTTATATTAATATTATACATTGTTCTATCCATCCAGCAGGGGGCGCTGTGTCTTCCTTTATAAATGTGAAGCTCTGCATCACTCTCAGCTGTGCTGAAAAAATCTGCTTTACTCAATGAGTTATCACATCAGCGACTCCTCCCTTATGAGGAGAGATTATTGTTTTTTTACAATTTGTAGCAAATCACATATTTTACAAATCCACATTTAAAGGGTCTGTGTATATAAAAAAAATAATCATGCGGATATATTAGGCATTTATACAGGTACAATAATTGATCCCTATTTTGTTTGTAACATGATTATCTCCTATCACCGTTGGCTCCATCTACTGGCAATAATATGGTATTGTTCTAAAATACCTCAATAAAAAAACAATACAGCCTTATGGCCACCAGATGGAGCTGATCATCATAAGAGATCATCATGTGGCAAACAATACAGGGATCATTCGTTGTGCTTTTGCAAATGCTTGTGACATCTGAATGACAATTTTTATACATAGATACTTAAATTGGTTCTAAAGGCAGAAGGTTTTTTTTTATCTTAATGCATTCTATGCATTAAGATAAAAAACCTGTGTGCAGCAGCCCCACTTATCTGAGCCCCATCTCGATCCAGTGATGTTGCACGAGAGACACTCGGCTGTCCGGGACTCTCCCTCATTGGCTGAGACGCACATCAGGTGCCATTGGCTCAATCAAAGTCAGTGAGCCAATGAGGAGAGAGAGGGGGTAGGGGCCAAGCCTCGGCTCCAAGTCTGAATGGACACAGAAAGCAGAGGCTTGGCTCGGGAGCCCCCATAGCAAGCTGCTTGCTGTGGGGGCACACGGCAGGAGGGAGGGACCAGGAGCACCAAAGAGGGACACGAGAAGAGGAGGATCTGGGCTGCTCTGTGCAAAACCAACTGCACAGAGCAGGTAAGTATAACAAAACAAAATAAAAAACCTTAGTATCACTTTAAGTGTGCACCCATGACACCAAGGACATGGAGCATTATGGTCGTTTTGTAAAGAGATCACAGCAGAAGCTGTTTCCTTTTAGACTATCTCTCTCTAATTGAAAACCTCTATGGAGCCACACACAGTAGAGAGGTGAGGGAGTAGAGATAAGTCACTCTACTAATTTAGTTTAGTTTGCCTAACCCCTCCCAGCCAACTGCCTACTGGCCCTTTAAGGGTTCTAAAAGCTGGGAGGCGGATATTCGGGTCATGTGACTGCTGTGGTTATCTGTAACATCGGTCACATGATTGGAAGGCTGCAGATCTTTAGTATGCATCAGGAGATTTCGGGACTGGCCGGCTACCGTGCAGGGAGCGTGCTATTAGCATAGTCAATGGTTTACACAGGGCCACATATATGGAGCTGCTCGACGTGAAGGCCCACATGTAGAGAGGCTGCATATATGTGTGCGGCTGGCGTGAAGAGGTTAAGCTATAGAGCTCTGTAAGCAACAAACCTTTTCAGCAAAGCGGTTAGGATCAGCCTGGTAAACATGTAAAGAAGGAGCCTAGCGTTGCCCCCTGCTGACTAATCAATTAAGGGTGATGGAGGATGAGTCTGACTCCTTTAGCTGTGCAGCTTCAGCTAGTGAGCTCTGTAAACATTTTTTTTTTAACACAGCAGCTAAGGCTGGCCATACACTATATAATTTTCTTGTTCAACTTTCCTTTAGATTTACCAAAACCATATATGAGTGCAAACCTAAACCCTTTCAATTTGTATGCAATCAGGCAGGCCCTTGCACTACATAGTTGAAGATAAATCTAAAGGAAATTGAATGAGAAAATTGTATAATGTATGGCCAGCCTAAGACTAGACAGGTAAATATGTGAAATAGAGACTAGATTACCACATGTTGGCTGGAAATTAAAGTAAATATCCATATGCTATATTCAATACACAAAGATAAAAAATACAATTTCTGCCAGCTAAAAAAAACATTAAAGCTGGACTCCAGGCAGATATAAAAGGCACACAAGAATGCCGCTCGATAATCATTAATGTGCATTTGTTTATAAAGGGAAAAAAAAAACAAGCAGTGAAAGGACCTCAATATGACTTGGTATCAGCCTCTTGTACAGCAGAGCTTAGACTTGGGGAAGCAACACAAGGAAACCCTCAGCTGTGTTGCAGTGCAAGCAGCTCGCTGATAGGAGGAGAGAGCAGAGAGATGAGTTCAGCAGTTTGCCGCTTCTCTTTTCACTGTCCAGTCACAGTCTGGGGGAGTGATAAGTCCTGTAATGCCGCGTACACACGTACGGACTTTTGCCGGCGGACCTAAGTCCAGCGAACAATCCGCTGGACTTTCCCGCTAGGTACGCCGGACTAAAAAGCGAACGGACTTGACCACACACGATCACGCAAAAAGTCCGGCGGTTCACGCGATGACGTACGCACGTACGACGGGACTAGAAAAAGGAAGCTCGAGATCCCAAACGACACCCTTTGGGCCCCGTCAGCTAATCTCGTGTGTATCGCGTGTTAGTTGACGTTTGGTTAGAGACGATTCGCGCTTCTCAGACTTCTGCTTAATTCGTTCGCTTCTGCCGTTCAGTTTGTGCTTGTGAGGTTTGTATCTGGCTTTCAGTGCGTGTGGATCAGTTCCTACCTGTTCTCAGGCCGTTCTGGTCCGCTCGTTCCTGTTTTTCAGGTCGTTCTTCATAGGCCTTGCTGTTCTTCAGTGCGTTCTGTTAAGTTGTTTGTTTGATCAGCCGACCGTTTTGAAGCCATGGAGTGTGGACGTACTCGGGAACGAGTTCGTGCTGTGCAGGGGCTCGGTGTTGCGGTTAACACCTTGGCACGAGCCCGGTCCATGAACAGGGTGAGGAGGAGTTCATGGACCAAGAATTGGTTGCGCCAGCGTGACCAATTCTCGCATATGCCTTTGCTCCGTGAGATCCGTGAGAATAATCCTGATGATTTCAGGAATTATCTCCGGATGACGGACCCCATTTTTCACCGTCTGTTGGCTTCGCTGTCCCCTTATATTACCAGGCAGAATACCTGCATGCGGCAAGCCATCAGTGCGGAGCAGAGGCTAGTCGCCACGTTGCGTTACTTGGCGACGGGGAGAAGCTTGCAGGACCTCAAGTTCACGACAGGCATCTCCCCCCAGGCTCTGGGGCTCATTATTCCAGAGACCTGTTCTGCCATTATCCACGTCCTGCAGGAGGAATACATTAAGGTAAGTCTTCTCTTTTAAAATTACCTATGTCTTGTATGTTTGTTAATGTAGTGCATCAATGTCATCATTAGCTAATTACCATGATAGGACTATTCTATGATTGTCGCCTATTCCTTTTTTTTTTGGTGTTTTTTTTTTTTTGTCTAGTATTTTATGTTTGAGTTATCGAAATATTTTTAAGAATGTATTATTTAGTGGGTCACATGCATATTTGCTTGCACCAACCTCCCCAGCATGGAAGCTTGGCCCCCTAAACACCCCTAGCCTAGTCACTTTCTTTGGTTAAAAATGTATATTACCAGCTCCATTGTACAGCTTTACTCACCCCCCCTTTCACCCCCCTTGACCCTCATTTTTAAATTGATTGCATGTGTTTTTGGTCAGCTTGTAATTATCCCCTCCCCCCCCACACCCCCTGATAATTAATATCATGTGTTTTTGGTCAGCTTGTAATTATCCCCTCCCCCCCCACACCCCCTGATAATTAATATCATGTGTTTTTGGTCAGCTTGTAATTAGCCCCTCCCCCCCCACACCCCCTGATAATTAATATCATGTGTTTTTGGTCAGCTTGTAATTATCCCCTCCCCCCCCACACCCCCTGATAATTAATATCATGTGTTTTTGGTCAGCTTGTAATTAGCCCCTCCCCCCCCACACCCCCTGATAATTAATATCATGTGTTTTTGGTCAGCTTGTAATTAGCCCCTCCCCCCCCACACCCCCTGATAATTAATATCATGTGTTTTTGGTCAGCTTGTAATTAGCCCCTCCCCCCCCACACCCCCTGATAATTAATATCATGTGTTTTTGGTCAGCTTGTAATTAGCCCCTCCCCCCCCACACCCCCTGATAATTAATATCATGTGTTTTTGGTCTGCTTGTAATTAGCCCCTCCCCCCCCACACCCCCTGATAATTAATATCATGTGTTTTTGGTCAGCTTGTAATTAGCCCCTCCCCCCCCACACCCCCTGATAATTAATATCATGTGTTTTTGGTCAGCTTGTAATTAGCCCCTCCCCCCCCACACCCCCTGATAATTAATATCATGTGTTTTTGGTCAGCTTGTAATTAGCCCCACCCCCCCACACACACCTTTAATTAATTGCATGTGTATTGTGTGACCTTACCATTATATACTCCCCACCCACATCCCCATTATTATCTTCTCTGGTCCATCAGAGGGGTCATCAATCAGAGATTTGTCCCTTTTATCCTTAATCTTTTGGCTTTATTTCAAGGATTTACAAAATAAATACATATGTTCTTCCAAATTGTTTTTTAATTTGTTGCATTTAGTTTGGTGTTTTGCCTGGTTTATAATTTAAATTGTATCTTTCTGTTTGACTTCACAGTGTCCCTCCACGCCACAGGAATGGCAGACTGTGGCTTCCCAGTTTGCTGCCCGTTGGGACTTTCCCAACTGCGGAGGGGCGATTGACGGCAAACACGTGCGAATTGTGCCCCCACCCCATTCGGGGTCATACTATTGGAATTATAAGGGGTTCCATAGTATCGTGTTGATGGCGGTGGTGTCGGCACACTATGAATTTCTGTATGTGGATGTGGGGAAAAACGGCCGGATGTCGGACGGAGGAGTCTTCAACCACACGGAGTTCGGTCATCGTCTCCAAACTGGTGGGCTGGAGCTGCCACCAGATGAAGATAATGTGGAGGGACTCCCGTTCGTCTTCATTGCCGACGAGGCGTTCGGTCTGGGTGACCATCTGATGAGGCCATTTCCCCAACGATCCCTCACCCCTGAGAGGAGGATTTTTAACTATCGGTTGGCCAGAGCAAGAAGGGTGGTGGAAAATGCCTTTGGTATTATGGCCAACCGTTTCAGATTGCTCCTTACATCGCTACATCTGGCAGAGTACAAACTCAATACTATTATTCTAGCATGCTGTGTCATGCACAATTATTTGCGGAAACATTCAGGAACATACTCCTTACCAATTGGCCCTGAGGCCGGAGTGGAAGGCAACATGACAGGGCTGGATAACCGCCCTCTTGGTTCCGCACCACAATCAGCCCAGCAAGTGCGGGACCTTTATTTACAGTATTTTAATGGTAGGGGGGCCATTGAAATGGCAGCAGACCCTTAAACCATCTTTTTCATTTACAATGAATAAATACAGTTATTTATGTTTGAAATATTGGTCGTTTCGTATTGTTTTGCTTTTAATTTGGCCTGTTTTATATGTTGTCCTAGTGCACATCTTAATAGTGGGAAACTTGTTTAGCGTTTAGTAAATAAGCCCCTTTGTCAATGAACCACAACATGTTTTTGTCAAACTGGTAGTATTTAAAAAGAAGAAGCCACACATTTTTGAATTTGTGCAAACATTTTTTTTTTTTATTATAGTGCACATCCAAAACCTTTTTTTTTTTTTTTTTTTTTTTTTTTTTTTTTTTTTTTTTTTTTTTTTTTTTTGGTTGTTTTGGTATATTTTTTATTTTTTTTTTTTTTTTTGTTTTTTTTTTGAACATGATTTTTTTATTTTTTTTTTTTATGTTATCTTTTTGACATTTTTTTGGTGTTTTTCTCACAACATATTGTTGTTTTTTTTTGGGATTGCTTTTTTAAAACAAACATAAAAACATGTTTAAAATTTTTTTTACATTTTGGCTTAGCATTTAAAATTATTTACACAATGTAAAAGTCCAGAACTTACAAAGTTCAACAGGTAACCCATGAACAGAAGAAGCCAAATTTTGAATATGCACACAAATTTAACAGGAAAATGGGTAATGTCAACATGTGCTATGTTCCATCATGGGGAATCAATGGACGTGTTTTGTGTGTGAAACCCCTTCCCTCTCACCTACTAGCATTAGGGGTTGCAAACACAAAATGCGTCCATTGAGATCCCCTGATGGCACATAGCACATGTTGACATACCGTGTGCATATTTAAAATTTGGCCTCTAAAATTAGTTAAACAGCGCTTCAAAAGGGGAATGAAGGACATGATTGATGTTAAGAAATGTAAAAGGGGTCTTTAGATTCTCCCCAAAACATCAATCATGTCCTTCATTCCCTGCTGCATGGTGGCCATCTCCTTCTGCATGTTTTCCAGCTGCAGATTCCAGGCCATGATCTGGCCAATAAGCCTGTGGGCACTGTCAGTGGTAAATGGCTCCGCAGCTTGTCGTTCCACAAACAGATCAGCATCACCTAAAAGTTGTGTAGATAAAACACAAGAAAAAAAGTGTAAAAAACATGCAGACCTTAATTTATTAGCTCAATCTGTGTTCTGAGACACTCACTTGGTGGGGTGCAGATTTGATCGACTTCAACGACCTGTTCCGCCACATCCACGCGTGGGCTTGGGCTAACTGCCCAATTAGTCTGGTGATGCCGGGAGGTCCTCGTAGGTTCGGACTGACGTCTGAGTCTTTTGCCCCTATGGTAATGGAACACAAAAAGGTACACTTTTGAATCACACTGATATTTGAGTGCCAAAATAGGATTAGTAAACATTGTTTAAAAGTCTTGCCAATTATTAGCAGTTTGTTAGAAGATCCTACTTGAAGACAGAATTGAAATGTCTATCTAATGAAACTCCAATACTTAAAGCGCCCTTCAACCCTAAATTTGAACTTCCGCTCATTGGATCCCTGCACCCCTGTGGTGTCTTATTTTTAACGTTTTAGGGGGGATGGGTTGCAGATACCTGTGTAAGGCAGGTATTTGCACACACATCCGGCCCTAGACTCCCACAGAAGTATACGCCACATCCCGTCCCACCGTGCTGTCTGCTGGGACACACAGGGGTCCCCGAGCTTGCGCGGACCAGTCCTATTGCATTGCGCAACTGGCGCATGCCCAATAGTGACCCGGGAAGTGAAGCCGCAAACATTAATTTCATGATTGCAAGATCAGAGATTGTAGCTGCACCATCCAAGGGACAGGTGAGTGTACTTCTTTGAAAAGTCACCACCTACAGTATTTAGAGATGATGAGCATTTTTTGGGAATTGTGAGCATGAGACCCTGCTTAACATATTTATCCCCCCCCCCCCCCAAAACAGCCTCTGGAGTCCCTGTGTAAGTTACCCCTAAAACCCTTACTACAGCAGTAATTGTATAGATAGTGACAATAATAAACAACCTTACAACTCCAACAACCCAAAGCCCGGTAAACTCAATAAACGTTATGAAGACAAACGGAACTTTCATCAAATATGCGCAAGTTTCAGGTACGAATGGTAATAACATCTGCGCAAGTTTCACGGACGAATGGTAATTACATCTGCGCAAGTTTCACGGACGAATGGTAATTACATCTGCGCAAGTTTCACGGACGAATGGTAATTACATCTGCGCAAGTTTCACGGACGAATGGTAATAACATCTGCGCAAGTTTCACGTACGAATGGTAATTACATCTGCGCAAGTTTCACGGACGAATGGTAATAACATCTGCGCAAGTTTCACGTACGAATGGTAATTACATCTGCGCAAGTTTCACGGACGAATGGTAATAACATCTGCGCAAGTTTCACGTACGAATGGTAATTACATCTGCGCAAGTTTCACGTACGAATGGTAATTACATCTGCGCAAGTTTCAGGTACGAATGGTAATAACATCTGCGCAAGTTTCACGGACGAATGGTAATAACATCTGCGCAAGTTTCACGTACGAATGGTAATTACATCTGCGCAAGTTTCAGGTACGAATGGTAATAACATCTGCGCAAGTTTCACGTACGAATGGTAATTACATCTGCGCAAGTTTCACGGACGAATGGTAATAACATCTGCGCAAGTTTCACGTACGAATGGTAATTACATCTGCGCAAGTTTCAGGTACGAATGGTAATAACATCTGCGCAAGTTTCACGGACGAATGGTAATTACATCTGCGCAAGTTTCACGGACGAATGGTAATAACATCTGCGCAAGTTTCACGTACGAATGGTAATTACATCTGCGCAAGTTTCACGGACGAATGGTAATAACATCTGCGCAAGTTTCACGGACGAATGGTAATTACATCTGCGCAAGTTTCACGTACGAATGGTAATTACATCTGCGCAAGTTTCAGGTACGAATGGTAATAACATCTGCGCAAGTTTCACGGACGAATGGTAATAACATCTGCGCAAGATTAGACATATCAAGTATAACCATAGTAGCGCACGTGCTTGACTTACTTTTTTTGATGGCTTTTCGAATTCTCCTGTATTGATCGTGCTCCCTGGATTTGATGTCGGACCATCGTTTGCGCAGTTGATCCTTGCCCCTTCGTACGCCGAATTTCTGCTCCAGGGTGCTGACGATTGTAGTGAGAATCTTGTCCTTGCGCAAGTTGGGACGAGGGTACGGGCCATTTTCCCCGTCGTAATCTTCCCTTTGGAGGATGTCCACCATCTCCACCATCTCTTCAAAGGCCATATTGGTGGCCTTATATCTGCTGCTGGATGCAGATGTGTTGGCTTCTTGGCTTTCCTCCGCGCTACTGGCTGAGAATGTGTCCGCCATATTCATCAATTAATTCACCAACAATGCAACGAGGGGAAGCGGGGCGGGGAATACTCGTCATGAGGAACGTCATGGGCGGGCGACGCGGAGGACGCAGGCGGACTTCGACGCGTGCGCAGTGTATATAAGGCTGTTTGAGGGGCCCACGTGTTCCCGAACGGAAGTAGCGAGCGCTCTGTACGAAGGTAAGTGTTTTCTAGGATGCATTACTGTGTTTTTTTTTGGGTTTTGGGCCAGCATTTTTTAAGGATATGTGTGTGTTGCTGCCTGTGTGTAGGGGTTGCTGCCTGTGTGTAGGGGTTGCTGCCTGTGTGGATGTGTTGCTGCCTGTGTGTAGGGGTTGCTGCCTGTGTGTAGGGGTTGCTGCCTGTGTGTAGGGCTTGCTGCCTGTGTGTAGGGGTTGCTGCCTGTGTGTAGGGCTTGCTGCCTGTGTGTAGGGGTTGCTGCCTGTGTGTAGGGGTTGCTGCCTGTGTGTAGGGGTTGCTGCCTGTGTGGATGTGTTGCTGCCTGTGTGTAGGGGTTGCTGCCTGTGTGTAGGGGTTGCTGCCTGTGTGGATGTGTTGCTGCCTGTGTGTGGGTGTGTTGTGTAATGTTTGTTAAGAAAAACTGGTTGTGCCTTTTAAGTAACATTTGTGTTTTTGGTCTTTTGTATTGCCATTACTAACAAAACAGAAACAAACATGGCTGCACCCCAGTTGAATCCATTCAAGGACCAGGAGTTCATGTCCGAATTCATTGCCCTGTACAGAAAAAATACCAACCTGTGGCAGCTCAAGAACCCTTTGTATGGCAATAGGGATGTCCGGAAGGCAACACTGGGGCCACTTGTGGCTTTTGTGAAGACTAAAGTCCCCAACGCAAACACCAAGTTTGTGGAAGCCAGAATTGCAAGTTTAAGGCACATGTACAAGCGGGAGCGCAAGAAGATTGAGGAATCAGTCAGATCAGGAGCAGCAGCAGAGAATGTTTATGTACCCAAGCTGTGGTACTACAACCAACTGACTTTTATAGGTGACCAGATGGAACCCAGGGAATCACTGTCGACTCTTCCCTCCACCCTTCCCTCCACTCTTCCCTCCACTCTTCCCTCCACCCCAGCTGAGGCTTCCACGGAAGGAGAAGACCCCTCCACCTTGGAGCAGGCTGATGCGCCCAGCTGGAGCCAGGTATATATTTAGTAGCCTAAATTGTGATTGTGTGAATATTAATGCTGTCAACGTTAAAATGTGAAACAATTAACACCCTGAACTCAGAATTGTGAAAACAACTGACAAAAATTATGCACACTTCTAAAAAGTGTTGGTGCAACATATCGATACATATATAGTGTATACATACATCCAGTAGTGGCAAAAAAAGCGTTAGACAACATTGGTGATCTGCTTGGAAAATGCAGGGGTCCAAATGATAGCCTTTTGGATCTTTTGGAAAATTTAGATGCTCGTTCCTAAGTTTACAATTGGATGATTGAGTAGGCCAGAAACCACAAAACAGGTGTTTGATTTTTGTTTTTATTTGCACACAGGATGATCTGACCCAGGATGATGCCGGGACAAGTGGTATGGAGGAGGAGGAGGACATGCCCAGCGAGAGCCAGGAGGTGGCTGGGCCCAGCACGAGCCAGAGTGACAGCCAGACCCAATTAAGAAGTCTACCTCGACCCCTGCCCTTACCCCCAAGAAGGCCCAGGAGGATGACCATTGTGGAGGAGGAATCACTGGAACTGATTCGGAAGGCGAGTGCGATTCTCGACAAACCCCCCCTTCCAGAAGAGGGCTATGCCAGCTACGTGTCCAGCAGGTTGCTGGAAATGGAGAGGGGCCAACGGCACCTGTGTGAGGGCCTAATTTCTGAGGCAATTAGGGGGGGTTTGAGGGGTGAATTACGAGAATCCACCCGCCTGACCCATGAAGGCCCGACACCAACTTCTCCTCCTCCTCCTCCTCGTCTTCCTTCTCCTCCTCCTCCTCCTCCTCCTCCTACTCCTCCTCCTACCACAAGTCAGCCTCCAAGGAAGCGTGCAGGGAAGACTGCAGGGAAGAGTGCAGGGAAGCGTGGTGCGAAGAGTCGGAAGTGATTGCCTGGCTTCAATCTGGTCTCCCATAAGACACAGGCTGTTGTAGTGCCACAGCTTGGGGACATAGATGTCATCTGCTGCTGTTCCTGGTCTGTCTGATTCCTGGTCAATCTTCTTGTGCTCCCTATATTGTATGAAATGTGCCCAAGCTTCATTTTTGGCTTCACAAACTTGGTGTCTGCCGTTGGGGCAAAAAGTCTTCACAAAATCTACAAGTGGCTCCAGTGTTGCCTTCCTATTTTGTTTTGCCTTGTTTGTTTTAACCAGAATAAATGGTCATTTTATTTTCATCAAATAATGATATACGTGCTTGATATTCAAAAACATAGTTTCTTTAGGAGTAGGCAGGTACATGTCTAAACATTCATTTGACAATACAAGTGTAAAGTGCAACTTCAATGGAACTGCAAGTGCAGTCGCTGGAAAGGTGAGGGTTAAGATCTGAATTAAGGGCAAGCTCTGCTGACTCCACAATTGTATCATGTGTAATAACTAATCCTTTTGATAACCAACAAATCCTAAAAAATATCTATATAGAGATATATGTACATATATAATAGATATATATATATATTTTTTTATTTTTAGACACGTATAGATCTATATATCTATATATATTTATCTATATATATATCTATGTAGATATCGATATATATTTTTTTGGCCTTATTGAGAAATATAGATATATTTTTCATTTGGTGATTTGGATATCTATATCTATATCTATATATATATATATATATATATATATATATATATATATATATATATATATATATATATATATATATATATTATATATATATATATATATATATATATAGACAAATATATAACTTCACTAAAGAATGCTGAAGAAAAAACGTTCGGGAGTACTCTGCGTGAATATACAAGCAGCAAGGCAAAATCATTCTTCAAGTACGATAACATACAAATCCCGCTGTCAGAAACAAAAAAAAAAAAAAAAAACAACAGCGTGACGATTGTGCGAGCTTCAAAACGAAGGCTAGTTTTACCAGACCGAGCGAGTCCGTGACATAATAGCTACTGAGCATGCGTCCTTTTTGGTACGCCGGACCATACTACACACGACCGGATTATCCGCTGGACTGCCAAGTCCAGCGGATAATTTGAGAACAAAACCTGAAACTTTAGTCCGCCGTACTTTGGCCAAAAAAAGTACGCCGGCGCCCACACACGAGGGGATTATCCGCTGGACTTCGGTCCAGCGGATAATCCCGCGGGATTGTCCCTTCGTGTGTACGCGGCATAAGTGTTACTGAACTGCTGCGGAATAAAAAAAAAAATGACATCTCCTGCCTTGCCAGACGGGGCTGTGCTGTGTGGCAGGGCTGAGTAAATCTCAGGACTGGATGGACAGAGATACAGATCTTTTGGCAGGTGAAACAGCTTCCATGTAGCGTATGTTTAGCTGTTTGCCTGGAGTTCTGCTTTAGCTATATTTATGGTAAACTACTACAATGAATTTTATTTGGTTTAGTATATTGGAAGAAATAAAAAGAAAACGATCCAATAATAATAGTGATGTGGATGGTCTTACCTGAGCCTGTGGCACAGATGGAATCCAGAAGTAGCACAAAGAGGGGAGAAAATATATTGATTAGAATATACATAAAAAAGGAAAACATAAAAAATAAAGAAATAGAGTTCATCCCATAATAACAGAATACAAAGTAACTGGGAGATCATTTTTTGGAAACGGCTATTCAAGATTTAATCTGCTGACATTTTTCCTTCCCTGTTAAACCCAGGAGCCTGCATTCAGTATATCTGATCGCCCCCTGCTGACTAATCAATTAAGGTTGACGGAGGATGAGTCTGACTTCTTTTAGCTGTGCAGCTTCAGCTATTGAGCTCTGTAAACATTTTTTTTTTTAACACAGCAGCTAAGACTAGACAGGTAAACACGCGAAATAGAGCCTAGATTACTACATGTTGGCTGGAAAGGAAAGTAAATATCCATATGCCATATACAAAGTTAAAAAATACAATTTCTGACAGCTAAAAAAAACTTTAAAGCTGGACTCCAGGCACATATAAAAGGCATTAAGTACACAGAACATGGAAATGCAATTATTATAGTAAATATAAACTGCTAAATCCCTTTTCTCATCAGCAGTATATAGCAGTCTTGTGTCTTCTATCAGTGTCTGGTTAAAGCTTGTAGGAGCAGTTTTCATTCTCCTCTGACTGTCCTATGAGGCTGCAGGACCCCTGACCCCTCTGTCTGGACAGTGCTGATTGGCCCTGTGCTGATCACACGCACTCTCCAAAAAAAAAAAAAAAACTCTCCAGCAATACACACCAAACTGAGCATGTGCAAAGTGACTCCAAGGCTCTGTAGTATCAGGAGATGGATTGGGGACAGTGGAAGAAGGGGAGGATCAGAGAAGACAGGATCACACAGCCTTTTTACACAATGCAGAGGATTATCCCCTTAGGTTCCACAGTGAGTATAACAAGCATGCTTTACTGCATATACAGACTGATTTTACTGTTTTGGGTTTAGTAACATTTTAAGGGCCCCAGACCTGATACAAGCAGTGGGCGGGCTCTTGGGAGGAGTTATGCAAATATGAAAATGCCTTGATGGGTGGATATCATTGTGGAGGAGTGGGCATTCCTAGACAGGCTGGATTTGCCCAGGTAATGCCCACATGTGACACTGAGGGGGGGCACCCAGAATCTGGTGCAGCTGTTTATGTTAGCCAATCAGCTTGTTCAATTAAGCTTTGGCAATAAAAAACTGGGAGCTGATTGGTTACTATGCAGAGCTGCACCAGATTTAGCATGATTCAGTTTTAGTAAATCTCCACCTGAGTCTCCATGATTGAAAGAACTGGAATCCAATGTCTGAAAGAGGTGGACCAGGGACAGTCAGGCTGGGGGAGGAGACTATAGGTGCTCAACCTGTGGCCCTCCAGCTGTTGCAGAACTACAAGTCCCATCATGCCTCTGCCTTTGGGAGTCATCCTTGTAACTGTCAGCCTTGCAATGCCTCATGGGACTTGTAGTTCTGCAACGGCTGGAGGGCTGTAGGTTAAGCACCCATGAATGCTGAAAACTATTTACCACTGACAGCATACCTCCCAACTTTTAGGCCCCTTTCACACTGGGGCGGTTTTCAGGCGGTACAGCGCTAAAAATAGCGCCTGTACACCGCCTGAAAAAAACCGGCCCCATTCACTCCAGTGTGAAAGCCGGCGGGCTTTCACACTGGAGCGGTGCGCTAGCAGGACGGTAAAAAAAAGTCCTGCTAGCTGCATCTTTGGAGCGGTGAAGGAGCGGTGTATTTACCGCTCCTATACCGCTCGTTCCCATTGAAATCAATGGGAAACCGCGGGGATACCGCCCGCAAACCGCCGCTGCAGCGGCGGTTTTCGGAGGTTTTTAACCCTTTTGCGGCCGCTAGCGGGGGTTAAAACCACCCCGCTAGCGGCCGCATACCGCGGGTAAAACGAAGGTAAAGCAGCGCTAAATATAGCGCTGCTTTACCGTCGCCGCCCCGCACCGCCCCAGTGTGAAAGGGGCCTTAGAGATGGGAATGAGGGACACCTAGCAGCAAAAGTATGCAGGCATAGGACACACCCCTTGCCACGCCCCCTTAAAGGAGAATTGTACAAAAATTAAAAGATTGGTTTAACCCAAAAGGGCATTTTTACCACTACTATTCATTTCTATTGGCTTTTGGAATTTACAAATGCAGCAATTTAGAAATCAGATGAAAGATTTAGCGCTGGAAAACACTTTTTGATAGATAAAAAGAGCATTTTATATACATCTATATAGATCAGACCAAAATGAGGGACAAATAAGTAGGAATGAGGGACAGAGGGACATTGCTCCAAATCAGGGACAGTCCCTCCAAATCAGGGACAGTCCCTCCAAATCAGGGACAGTTGGAAGCTATGCTGACAGGGGTGCTTACAATGATCAGCTTTTTATTATTAATACAAAACCTTTATCCCAAAAAGGTATAAAAACTGTTTGCTGAAAACTGATTATAAAGTGTTAGATGGAGTTTGCCACCAGTTTGTTAGTTTGCCACCTGCTAGCAGATTTAAATACACTAACACCCCCCCCCCCCCGCGCAGGAGAAGAACGGGGGGTGGGTGGGGTTGGCGATTCCCCCGCAGTGCCAATTAGAGCCTCAAGCCATAGAAAACCATGTGTCCGGCATGCAGATTAGGGCCCAGGCGCACGGATTAGGGGGGCCGACACGCCAACAAGCTGACACTGTCTGCTAGTACATCTAATACTCCCCCCCCCAAACTGACAATACTGCTGTCTGCTGCGCCTCCTGTGCGCCTTCATTCAGAGTGGGGGAACTTTAATACAGGAGGTGTGTTACTGGGTCAGATCAGCAGGTGAAAACAGAGGGAATAAAGCCAGAGAAAAGAAAACAAATGCAGCCATCACATCTAATGATTGCAGAATATTACATTTTGGGTGTTCGGGTTTAATACTATGTAAACCACATGCCGACCGGGCCATAGCCGAAAGACGGCTACAGCGCGGTCGGCTTATCCTGGGTGGACGTCCTACGGAAACTTGCTCCCGCGCGCCCCCTGGGGTGCGCACTCGGGAACATCCGTGAACGCCGGGTTCCGAGGACCCGGCGCATCACGGATCACGGTAAACGGCCGCTGATATCGTCCGTTTACCACGTGATCGCTCTGTCAAATGACGGAGCGATCACATGTACACAAACCGGCGCCACGTCATGACACCGGTTCCTCCCTCCCCTCTCTGTACCAATCGGTACAGTGAGAGGGGAGAAGCGGAAAGGGGGGGGGGAGACGGGACCAGCGCTGTGGGCTGGATGGGTAGTGCCCACAGCGCTGGTCAGTGACAGCAATTTGCAATACACTGCCACCACTGTGCAATGCTCTCCCCCCACTGTGCAATACTCTGCAACCACTGTGCAATGCTCTGCAACCACTGTGCAATGCTCTGCCACCACTGTGCAATGCTCTGCCACCACTGTGCAATGCTCTGCCACCACTGCGCAATACTCTGCAACCACTGTGCAATGCTCTGCAACACTGTGCAATGCTCTGCAACCACTGTGCAATGCTCTGCCACCACTGTGCAATGCTCTGCCACCACTGCGCAATGCTCTGCCACCACTGTGCAATACTCTACCAATACTGTGCAACACTGCAATACTCTGGCAATACTCGCCAATACTCTGGCAATACTCGCCAATACTCTGCCAATACTCGCCGATACTCTGCCAATACTCGCCGATACTCTGCCAATACTCCGCCAATACTCCGCCAATACTCGCCAATACTTTGCCAATACTCTGCAATAATTTTTAATAGAAACAAAGAATTTATTTAATTTTTTTTACCAAATTTTCAGTATATTTAGATTTATAGCGCAAAAAATAAAAAACCCAGCGGTGATTAAATACCACCAAAAGAAAGCTCTATTTGTGTGAAAAAAAGGACACAAAATTCATTTGGGTTCAGTGTTGCATGACTGAGTAATTGTCATTCAAAGTGTGAGAGCACCGAAAGCTGAAAATTGGTCTGGTTAGGAAGGGGGTTTAAGTGCCCAGTGGGTAAGTGGTTAAATCCTATAGGAGATATTGGTGGTTGCATTTAGATCTGTTTTATTATCTCCAGAACAGAAACAGATGAGAAGTTTGTAGTGTGGTGTAAAAAGCTGACTTTTTTTTTTTTTGTTTTGTTTTGTTTTTTGTGTTTTTTTGCCCAAAAGGGTGGATTTGCATATTAAACTGTATATAGATAAATAAATAATAATTTTTAAAAAATCACATAAAAGAGGGAATGCTTTGATTTCGGTGGGTAATATAAGCTCCGGCTGTGTGAGGCTCGGAGACGTTTCATAAGCAATTGTTCAACCTAATTATCTAAAACCAGTTCATGGAGAGCAGCCAAGGAGGAAGAAGCCCACGGCCAGACTTCAAATGACATTCAGGTGTTAATAAGCTCACCAAGCCAAAACTGCAAAAACGGCCCGCCGCTAATTGAAAAAGTTTACAGAATGTGTTATAAAGCAGATAAAAGAAATGGATGAAAACAGCTCGGCCTGCCAGCGATGAAGAGGAATTATAAATGACCCGAGACCCTGAATAAGCAAAACTACGGGAAGAACAAAGGGTTGGATTGGCTCCTTTTTCTGCCCCAATCTTATGTTATTTTTCACAATGGTTCTGATTCACCAAGCTGTATTACCCCTTAAAGTGGACCCGTCATCAGAAATGTTCAAGTTAAGTGTCAATTATGCCCCGTACACACGATCGGACTATCCGGCGGGATTGTCCACTGGACTAGAGTCCGCCGGACAATCCGACCATGTGTAGGCTCCGGCGGACTTTTTCTTCCCAAAAGTCCGGCGGACTTAAGGCCCGTACACACGATCGGACTTTTTGACAACCAACATGCAAATTAGCTGGTTTGGACCAACTTTTTCCAGGTTTCATCTGACTTTTGTTGGCTGTGCGAACGGACCAACTTTCTGCCAACAAAAGTCCGATGGAGCAAAGTCCGACCGTGTGTACACAAAACCAACGGACTTTTGTCCAAAGTACAAACACGCATGCTCAGAACCAATGCAAAAGATCAGACAACAATACAGAAGTTGACCAAAGGTGGCGCTGGAGTATTGGAACGTCCTCTTTTGAAGTGTCGTCAGTACGTTGAAACGTGACTACGTTCGTGTTGGTTGCCTAAAAAGTCCGACCGTGTGTATGCAATACCAACTTGGGGCCAACGCCCTTTGGACAAAAATCCACGGGAAAGTTGGTCCACGGTCCGATCGTGTGTATGAGGCTTTAGTAAGAAGTTTTGACTCAAAATTGTCCACCGGACTCAGCAGTCCGACGGACAATCCGGCCGTCTGTGTGCTAGTCCGCGGGACCTTTGAAATGAACGGACTTTCCCCACACACGGAGTAAAGTCCGTTCATTTAGACGGAAGAAGACCCCCGGAGCTGTGTAATAAAGTATTTTAAAAACTTGTGTTGTGTTTTTATTTACACTTTTTTCACCAGGTGAATGGGTAGGGGTACCTCGTACCCCATACTCATTCACATAGTGTGGGGGCCCCCTTATTGAAGGGGGCTCCCGGATTCCGATAGGCCCCCCCGCCCGAAAACCCCGACAACCAACGGCCAGGGTTGTCAGGAAGAGGCCCTTGTCCTCATCAACATGGGGACAAGGTGCTTTGGGGTGGGGCCTTTCCCCAAGGCACCCCCCATGTTGAGGGCACGCGGCCTGGTACGGCTCAGGAGGGGGGGCGGGCGCTCGCTTGTCCCCACCCCCTTTCCTGACCGGCCAGGCTGCGTGCTTGGATAAGTGTCTGATATGGATTAGGGGGGGACCCCCACGCCGTTTTTTTGGAGTAGGGATTCCCCTTTAAATCCATACCAGGTGACGGGGCTAGCGAGGTGTCAATCTCGCCGATCAATGCGGCGGCATTGACTCCCTTCGCTAGTCCAGTCTACCTGGAGACACGTTCTAAATGAACGGACTTTACTCTGCGTAAAAGTCCGGCGGACCTCCGCCAAAACTCCGGCGGATTGTCCACCGGAAAAGTCCGGGCGTGTGTGAGCAAGTCCGCACGTTCGGAAAGTCCGGCGGACTTCCGCTGGAAAGTCTGGCGGATTGTCCGCCGGACTAAGTCCGACGGATAGTCCGGCCGAAAAGTCTGATCATGTGTACGTGGCATTAAAGATGAGCTGAAATGTCCTGGGTTCACAGCAGAAGCTGTTTCCTTTCAGACTATTCCTTGAAACCCAATATTAGCTATCTCTAATTAGAAACCCCAGCACTATTTTATTTTAGTGTATGTATTTTTTGAAGGTTGAATAAAGTGGTTTATATAGGAAGCGCTACATTGAATGTGTATACAGTGCCTTGAATAAGGATTCACCTCCCTTGGCATTTTTCGTGTTTTGTTGCCTCACAACCTTAAATTAACATGGATTGTTTGAGGATTTGCATCATTTAATTTGCAGAACATGTCCACAACTTTGAAGATGTTTTTTCTTTTATTTTTTTTTATATTGTGAAGCAAACAACAAATATAACAGAAAAAGTCAATGTGCATAACTATTCCCCCCCCTAAAGTCAATACTTTGTAGAGACACCTTTTGTGCCTATCACAGCTCCAAGTCACTTTGCATAAGTCTCTATGAGCTTGCCACATCTTACCACTGGGATTTTTGCCCATTCCTCCTTGCAAAACTGCTCCAGCTACTTCAAGTTGGATTGTTTGCAGCAATCTTTAAGTCTGACCACAGATTTTCTATTGGATTGAGGTCTGGGCTTTGACTAGGCCATTCCAACACATTTACATGTTTCCCCTTAAACCACTCAAGTGTTGCTTTAGCAGTGTGTTTGGGGTCATTGTCCTGCTGGAAGGTGAACCTCCGTCCTAGCCTCAAATCACACACAGAGTGCTACAGGTTTTGCTTAAGAATATCCCTGTATTTAACACCATCCATCTTTCCCTCAACTCTGACCAGTTTCCCAGTCCCGACTGCTGAAAATCATCCCCACAGCAACAACAACAAAACAAAAAAAAGAGCACACAACAGACCCCTCCAAAGGTCCCCAAAAAATACATAGCAGACTCTCTGCTGTGTATTTAGGGGAACCTTTGGAGGAAGTGCAAGCAAATGACATTTCCCTGTTGGCTTCTTAACCTCTTGCCGACCGGTTCCTGTAGATATACTTCGGCAGAATGGCACGGCTGGGCAAAGCAACGTACCTGTACGTTACTTTGAATTACCCGCTGTGCGGGCCTGCCGCGAGGTCCATGACCGTGCCTGCTGGACCTGTGGACTCGATGTCCGCCGGGTGCCTGCGATCGTGTCACGGAGCTGAAGAACGGGGAGATGCCGATGTAAACACAGCATCTCCCTATTATGCCTAGTGACAGGACACTGATCGTCTGCTCCCTGTCATCGGGAGCAGCAATCAGTGTCGTGTCACTGCTAGCCCATCCCCCCCCCACAGTTAGAATCACTCCCCAGGACACACTTAACCCCTCCCCACCCCTAGTGGTTAACCCCTTCACTGCCAGTGACATTTTTACAGTAATCAATGCAATTTTATAGCATTGATCGCGGTATTAATGCCAATGGTTCAAAAATATGTGTCAAAATTGTCTGATGTGTCCGCCATAATGACGCAGTCACGATAAAAATCGCGGATCGCCGCCATTACTAGTAAAAAAAATTATTAATACAAATGCCATAAAACTATCCCCTGCTTTGTAACCGCTATAACTTTTGCGCAAACCAATCAATAATCGCTTATTGCTATTTTTTTGCCAAAAATATGTAGAAGAATACGTATCGGCCTAAACTGAGGAAAAAAAATGTTTTTTTATATATTTTTTGGGGATATTTATTATAGCAAAAAGTAAAAAATAATGTATTTTTTTTTTCAAAATTGTCCCTCTTTTTTTGTTTATAGCGCAAAAAATAAAAACAGCAGGGGCGATCAAATACCACCAAAAGAAAGCTCTATTTATGGGGAAAAAAAGGACGTCAATTTTGTTTGGGAGCCACGTCGCACGACCGCGCAATTGTCAGTTAAAGCGCCGCAGTACCGAATCGCAAAAAGTGCTCTGGTCTTTGACCAGCAAAATGGTCCGGAACTTAAGTGGTTAAAAAACCCAAAAGAACAACAAAAAAAACAGCACACAACAGGTCCTTTGGAGGAATCATTTATTTTTATTTTTTAAAGAAGCCAGCAGGAAAATGTAACTTGCCAGCAATTTAAAACACTTTTTGTTTACTTTGTAAATGTCGCGGCTGCTGCAAAAAACAAAAAAGACGTAATTTCCCAGCAGTATAAACTGTTTCATTTTTTCTTCTCTGTAAATGTCACTTTTGCTGTAGTACAGCCAATTCTTGTATACACATATTTTATTAGATGTAAAAATGTAATACGTTGTAATAATGATGTATATAAAAGAGCTGTAAAAACCTGACAGAGGTTGAAACACCTCACCACACTATTAAAAAAAAACAAAAAAAAGGTACACTGCTCCATTTTATAAACAAAAGAATATTTTTTTTTTAGTTTTGGTTTTCCAGTACAGTGACCATTCCACGGAAGAAAATGATCCTGAATTACACCAATCATCCTCTAGAGGGCAGTTGTGTCCCAGATTAATCATTCTTCCCAGAAGACCCACTGGCCAACATTCAGATGGCAGAAAATATGTTAGTAAAAGCGTCTTCAATTACAAGTTAGTCATTTTGACCAATTGCTTCCAACGTATGGCAATAAAGCAGAGCGCTTTACAGAGTAGAAGGTGACACTTCCAAGAAAATGGCCAGGCAGCCCGAGGGCTGGTTCATGGTCTTCCTGGAATAAGCGGAGTGATTATGTCTGCACTCTGCTGTATGCTAATCAATAAAAATAATAATATGAAGCCTCCCTAGAGGGTGAGGAGCCTCAGAAGTGAGCCTGCCAGAACCTCTCCATCAATGACTGTGTGTGAGAAGAGGTTATGTTCACCAAACTGGGAAATCTCTTACGCTGTATTGTACCCATAAATCATATTTCCAGATGGGTTTTACTGCTCGGAATGTGGTCTACTGTGGTCCAACCACGGCACTCCTTTGTTATAAAAAATACTAATTGATGCAAAAAATTGTCTAGCCGTCAGCCTCTCGTCATCAACTGTACAGCGGCACTTAAAGTGCCTTGGCACATATTTTCTTTGGTTTGCTGTGGTGCCAACCATCAGTTGTTTTAGCACCACACATAGTAAGATAAGTCTAGGTGGTGGACTTATGGTCTGTTGTATGATGGAGATACGCATTTCCTTATTTACATAAGGATTTTTCACTTTTGAATTATTCACTTCACTTTTTCACTATTTTCCCGCAGTACTGTAGTAACGCGGGCTCATATTTCAATAATCTCCCTTTATAAGGATTTTCACTTTTAAAATAATTATCCTCACTCTCTTTGTTATATATATATATTTTTCCCGCAGGATTGCGGGCTTATAATTCACAGGTATTAATCACAATGATTATTAAGTAGATATACGGGGTGGTTTCCAATTTGTCATTAATGTTGAGTTTCAATAAAGTTGGCCCAGCTAATTTGGGAAGTTGAACACTGACCCCTTTAAATAGGAACTTCCTGGTGTAAACGAAAAGATCGTTGGAAGTCCCTCATAGATAACATGTAGGAATGTCCGTAGACATTGAGTCTCAATAAAGTTGCCTCAATTCACCCTCAATTCACTTCCTGGTGTAAACGAAAAGATCGTTGGAAGTCCCTCATAGATAACATGTAGGAATGTCCGTAGACATTGAGTCTCAATAAAGTTGCCTCAATTCACCCAGGAAGTTAATTATTGACCTCAATATACATGGAGTTTTTTGTTCCCAGTGAGAATGGGACATCCGCCAGAGGTCCTCCATAGACAACATATAATGATTGCCCATAACTAAGATGGCGCTTGGAGCTTCACATCCATGATTCAGATCAAGGGTAGCTCTATATAAGGTGGTGACACAGCACGCTGCCCGCTCCTCATTGATAATGTTAATTATAACGAAACGCATCTGAGGGTACATGTGCTGACGTCACCACGCAAAGAAGGACGGGAGTGTCTGTTCGTTTGTAGCCGGCCGGCTCTACAACTTTTTGGAATCTGCTGTTTTAATTTCGTCAGTTTGTAAGTGCAAACTTTTTATGTTTTGAATAAAACTTTTAATGCAGTATAACGCTATAGTACGAATATTTTTTCTCTTGGGTATCTGCTGAAAAATCGCTGCCATCGATCCGTGCGTGGTCTCATGAATCTGTGTTTGCTGTATCTGGCTCTTTGAAACTGTGCTATGCGGTAAGGGGACATCTTATAAGGAGTGTGCATCTGACTGCCTGCTGTTTGATTCTCATTGCTGATTGTCATTTCACTGCTTGGTAAGGAGGCACTTCTTATGTTGGTTACCTATGATCTGGACATATTGTGTATCCAACTTCACTTGTGGCGGTTTATTTAAAAGTGGAAATATTCAAAAGAAGGATTTTCTTGTCTGTGTGCATAACAATTGATTATCTGGTAATAAGGTCTTTCATGTGGTGGTGGTGTCTTTTGGTCACTCAAATTCATTTGTGATCACGGGTGTCTGTTCATACCTAATTGGACACTTTCCCCACTCGTTAACCCTTCACTCACTGGTTTTACCATATATAGTCTATCAGTATTATGCTATGGATATCTTTTGTTTTTCCGGTGATTGCTAATTATGCTCTATGAGTACACCTGAGAAAGAGAAGGAGTTATTTGGTATTGCTTCGCCACAATCCATAACCAACGAATCATCAACCCAGGCTGGGTTAAAGCCATATGCTGATCTATGGCTTACTTCTGGTAAGCATATCCTCCATGAGTATATAAAGCAACGTGTGGAAGGTCACTTTTCATAGAACAAGCCAATGTTTGAGAGATATTTCCACTAAAAGAGACTTTTTTGGAGTGAATTATATCCTCAATCCTATACATAGACTCTATGAGCGCGTTTTTTTCCCTTAATAAAATCAGAAGTGAGCCTGCCAGAACCTCTCCATCAATGACTGTGTGTGAGAAGAGGTTATGTTCACCAAACTGGGAAATCTCTTACGCTGTATTGTACCCATAAATTATATTTCCAGATGGGTTTTACTGCTCGGAATGTGGTCTACTGTGGTCCAACCACGGCACTCCTTTGTTATAAAAAATACTAATTGATGCAAAAAATTGTCTAGCCGTCAGCCTCTCGTCATCAACTGTACAGCGGCACTTAAAGTGCCTTGGCACATATTTTCTTTGGTTTGCTGTGGTGCCAACCATCAGTTGTTTTAGCACCACACATAGTAAGATAAGTCTAGGTGGTGGACTTATGGTCTGTTGTATGATGGAGATACGCATTTCTGTCCCCATGCCTGCTGTGGCTATTATGCTCCATGCTGTAGTTAATCCAGCAGAAAGCAGGACACTCAAAGGTGGGGTAGACACCAAAACATAGACGGGAGGACTATAAGGTGGGCAGGGACTCCACAAGCTCCCATATGATCGGGACACCAGGGTGCTATGGCAGAGAGATGTAGACAGGAGCACCAAAAGATGGCCAGGGACACCACAAGCACCCATGTGATGGGTAAACCATGGTGCCAGGGCAGGCAGTTGTAGGGAGGAGCATCAAAAAGTGGGCAGGGACACCACAAACTCTAATAAATATCAGGGTGCTATGGCAGGGAAATGTAGACAGGGGAATAAAAATGTGGGAAGGGGCACAACAAGCTTCCATATGATGAGACACCAGGGTGCTATGGAAGGGAGATGTAGACAAGAGTACCAAAAGGTGGGCAGGGATAACACAAGCTCCTATGTGATGGGTAAACCAGGGTGCTATGGGAGGGAAATGCAGACAGGAGCACCACAAGCTCCAATATGATGGGGACACCAGGGTACTATGGCAGAGAGATGTAGACAGGAGCACCAAAAGGTGGGCAGGGGCAACAAAAGCTTCCATATGATAGGTAAACCAGGGTGCTATGGCAGGGAGATGTAGACAGGAGCACCAAAAGGTGGCCAGGGACACCACAAGCTCACATGTGATGGGTAAATCGTGGTGCCAGGGCAGGCAGATGTAGGCAGGAACATCAAAAAGTGGGCAGGGACACCACAAAATCTAATATGATGGAGACACCAGGGTGCTATGGCAGGGGGATGTAGGCAGGACCACCAAAAGGTGGCCAGGGACACCACAAGCTTCCATGTGATGGGTAAACCATGGTGCCAGGGCAGGCAGATGTAGGCAGGAGCATCAAAAAGTGGGCAGGGACTCCACAAACTCTAATATGATGGGGACACCAGGGTGCTATGGCAGGGAAATGTAGACAGGGGAATGAAAATGTGGGAAGGGGCACCATAAGCTTCCATATGATGAGACACCAGGGTGCTATGGCAGGGAGATGTAGACAGAAGTACCAAAAAGTGGGCATGGGCACCACAAGCTCCCATGTGATGGGTAAACCAGGGTGCTATGACAGGGATATGTAAACAGGAGCACCAAAAGGTGGACAGGGACTCCACAAGCTCTCACATGGTGCAGACACCAGGGTGCTCTAGCAGGGAGATCTCACTTCTGAAGTTCCTGAGAGACCACAGAAGTCAGGAGATGACTCAACCCAGCAAACGCCAACCATAGCAGATCCACACCGTTGGGTGGACTGGCCCCTTATTCCTTGGCATACAGACCTAAATATGTAAAGAACGTTAAGTGAAAGTCATACTTCTAAAAGATATTTACTGTACCTGATTGGTATGGTCCAGTTTTGGGCAGGGTCTTCCCCCATTGTAGGGCTTTTCCCGTAGCCACTTGGACCGGACTTTGACCCCGCTGCCACAGGACTTACTACATCGGGACCAGTTCGACCATTCGCTGAGTTTACAGTCGGAGGGACATGGAATAATGCAAGCTTCTTCTATGTAACCTAATGGGGTGGAAAAACAATAAGCATTTATGTAATTTTCGTTTTTTTCTTTAATATATTAGCCTGCCTTGTCGCTCCTCTGTGCTGCTCAGCTGGAGTCATATTTTATTACTTCTCTTACAAACCTTCTTTATTTAATACTACAATGCAGTATTATTGGAACTCTTAACCAGCCTACCGGTGTACCGGCAGTGTCTAATTTACTAAGGCAAATAAAACAAGAGCAGTTACAAATCTTTATGAAATCACGGGCCTACACGCATGCAGATGTCCCCATATATTGTATTTGAGATCCCTGCAAGAATTACTGTGGCAGAGCGGCCCCGGTGTGCTGGATTGCGTAAATGTAAATGATCCAGCACTTCTAGGCAGGGGAAGTGCTACAGCCCCAGCTGTGCTGCCATTGGCTACAATACAAGCTGATTAGCGGGTCCCGGCAAATAATTTATAGCAGGAATCGGCTGAGCCAATGACAGAAGAGAGCCCTGTGTAGGTAAGCAACACAATAACAGTCCCATTATAAGTCGCTGATCCCCGCCATTAGTAGTATAAAAAAATAAATAAATACAAATTCCAGTATTATGTATAGAGTATATATAACATAGTTTGTAGACGCTAAAGCTTTCATGCAAACCAATCAATATACACTTACAGTCAGGTCCATAAATATTGGGACATCGACACAATTCTAATCTTTTTGGCTCGATACCCCACCACAATGGATTTGAAATTAAACGAACAAGATGTGCTTTAACTGCAGACTTTCAGCTTTAGTTTGAGGGTATTTACATCCAAATCAGGTGAATGGTGTAGGAATTACAACAGTTTGTATATGTGCCTCCCACTTTTTAAGGAACCAAAAAGTAATGGGACAGATTAACAATCATCCATCAAACTTTCACTTTTCAATACTTGCTTGCAGATCCTTTGCAGTCAATTACAGCCTGAAGTCTGGAACGCATAGACATCACCAGACGCCGGGTTTCATCTCTGGTGATGCTCTGCCAGGCCTCTACTGCAACTGTCTTCAGTTCCTGCTTGTTCTTGGAGCATTTTCCCTTCAGTTTTGTCTTCAGCCAGTTAAATGCATGCTCAATCGGATTCAGGTCAGCTGAATGACTTGGCCATTGCATAACATTCCACTTCTTTCCCATAAAAAACTCTTTGGTTGCTTTCGCAGTATGCTTCGGGTCATTGTTCATCTGCACTGTGAAGCGCCGTCCAATGAGTTCTGAAGCATTTTGCTGAATATGAGCAGATAATATTGCCCGAAACACTTCAAAATTTCATACTGCTGCTTTTTTCAGCAGTCACATAATCAATAAATACAAGAGAACCAGTTCCATTGGCAGCCATGCATGCCCACACCATGACACTACCACCACCATGCTTCACTGATGAGCTGGTATGCTTTGGATCATGAGCAGTTCCTTTCCTTCTCTATACTCTTCTCTTCCCACCACTCTGGTACAAGTTGATCTTGGTCTCATCTGTCCATAGGATGTTGTTCCAGAACTGTGAAGGCTTTTTTAGATGTTGTTTGGCAAACTCTAATCTGGCCTTCCTGTTTTTGAGGCTCATCAATGGTTTACATCTTGTGGTGAACCCTCTGTATTCACTCTGGTGAAGTCTTCTCTTGATTATTGACTTTGACACACATACACCTACCTCCTGGAGAGTGTTCTTGATCTGGCCAACTGTTGTGAAGGGTGTTTTCTTCACCAGGGAAAGAATTCCTAGGTCATCCACCACGTGGTCTTCCGGGTTTTTTGGTGTTGCTGAGCTCACTGGTGCGTTCTTTCTTTTTAAGGATGTTGCAAACAGTTGATTTGGCCACACCTAATGTTTTTGCTATCTCTCTGATGGGTTTGTTTTGTTTTTTCAGCCTAATGATGGCTTGCTTCACTGATAGTGACAACTGTTTGGATCTCATATTGAGAGTTGACAGCAACCAATTCCAAATGCAAATAGCACACTTGAAATGAACTCTGGACCTTTTATCTGCTCCTTGTAAATGGGATAATGAGGAAATAACACACCCCAGGCCATGGAACAGCTGAGCAGCAAATTGTCCCATTACTTTTGGTCCCTTAAAAAGTGGGAGGCACATATACAAACTGTTATAATTCCTACACCATTTACCTGATTTGGATGTAAATACCTCAAATTAAAGCTGAAAGTCTGCAGTTAAAGCACATCTTGTTCGTTTCATTTCAAATCCATTGGGGTGATGTATAGAGCCAAAAAGATTAGAATTGTGTCGATGTCCCAATATTTATGGACCTGACTGTAAAGGGATTTGTTTTACCAATGACATGTAGAAGAATACATTTTGGCCAAAATGTATGAAGAAATGTGGTTCTGGTGCAGAATTGTATGACCGCGCAATTAAAACCAGTTAAAGCAACGCAGTGCTGAATAGCAGAAAATGGCCTGGTCATAGTGAAAGTGCCCGGTATTGAAGCCGTTAAACCCACTGTATTACTTTTTGTATTGATTTTTCCTTAAGGAAGAAAGAAAATGGAAAAATAGTGGTAAAGTTCATTAAAGTTGCAGAGGCTTCTAAGAATGGATCTTATAAGCTCTGGACAGTATCTGCAGTATCGTATTTCAGGCCTATCATCAGAGGCATTTGTATAAACAAAGAACTAATAATGGATTTTATTCGATGAAAATGTTAATATTTCGCTATCTTCCTGAAATAGCCGACATTACTAAGACAACCCGCCTCCTTTATCCGTCTTCCCCATTTCATCGGGATACAAATGGCTCCTTTTTTTTTTTTTTTTCTTCTTTCCAGCAGAAAACTGTATCATCTTTTGCGGCAGAAAAGTAATATATCAAAACGGAAATCAGAGAGCGCTATCTCCCCATGTAATCCAATAAAACATTTTATTACTTGTTTGAAACATTAAATTATACGGGGAGCATGCATAATTAATTGGAAGCGCATCTTGCCTTATCTTCTTATGTAGGGCAGCGCCGCTCGGCTTACTTGAAGTTAATCAGCGGTATAAATCATTACAGAAAATTAATTTCTGGATTTGCGGGTTCAACTCAGGCTGAGCTGCTGCAGCTCTTTACACACTAATTTATAGGAGTTTTGTAATATTATTAGCCAGGAAGGGGGAAGATTAAATGGCGGGTTGTGGCGTTTTTCTTTTTTCTGCGATTGCTTTTAGCGTTTGCACAGCCATATTCCCCCCCGGGTAAATAATTCTCTGGATAACACGGGATGTGTAGCTGTTAGGGAGCGCGGGGGCTTCAGATAATAGAAAACAAAAATCCAAAAATATACTTAATATAGATTAATAAAAAAAGGCAAATGTGTGCTTGTTGAAGTGGAACGCCAGATATTAAAAGAAACACACTGAACCCAAACGATCGATTCATCAAAACAATCATTAAAGGCTGAGGTCACCCAAAACAAAGAGTTACGGCACGTTTAGACTTGCGTTTAGGCGGCATTAAAAACACACGCGGTTGAGACACGTTTTTAGCCCCCTAAGCTCAAAGGCATGTTTACATGGCAGGGTAGACATGTGCGGTTCGTTTAGTTCCGAATTAAAATTCAGACAAATTTTCATTATTTGGAAATTCAGATGTATCCAAATTTCCGAATTAGGATAGTACCGAATTTGAACGAATCCGAAATAACGAAAAAAAAAATTCTGACGAAATTAGAATTTCAATCGTTTTCAAATACTTTTCTAATTCGAAAAGTTTTCAAATTCGAAAAGTTTTCGAATTCGAATAGTTTTCCAATTTCCAAACAGAATAAAATAAAATAGAAAATAAAGAAATAGAATAGAATTTTTTTTTCTATTCTATTCCTTTATTTTCGAGTCTATTTTATTATTTTTGGAAATTGGAAAACTATTCGAATTCGAGAACTTTTCGAATTGGAAAACCTTTCGAATTGGAAAACTTTACGAATTGGAATATTTTTTGATTACTTTTTGAATTTGAATAGTTTTCAAATTTTTCACCGTTTATTTATTTATTTATTCATCAAGTCACATATTTATGGACACTAATTAATTATGGACACTAATTGATTTATTTTTATGGACGTGGACTATCAATATATTTATTGTTTTTTACGTATAGGATTTATACTTTTTATGCATATATATATTTATTTATTTATTTATCTTATATGCAATTATCTTATACTTTTTATCCATATTCATTTATATTTATTCACTATTTAGGAGGGATTATTTATTTATTTATTTAATTCACGTATGATATTGGTTCAAACAAAAAGCGCTGCTGCAATTTTTAGAAAAATACGCTCCACTTGCAATATTTTCCTTAGATTGTACTTAAAATAGTTTTCAAATTCGAAAAGTTTTTCGAATTCGAATAGTTTTCGAATACTTTTCTAATTCGATTCGTTCTCAAATTCAAATAGTTTTCCAATTTCCAAACAGAATAAAATAAAATGGAAAATAAAGAAATAGAATAGAATTTTTTTTTCTATTCTATTCCTTTATTTTCCAGTCTATTTTATTCTTTTTGAAAATTGAAAAACTATTCGAATTCGAGAACTTTTCGAATTGGAAAAACTTTCGAATTGGAAAACTTTTCGAATTGGAATACTTTTTGATTACTTTTCGAATTTGAGTAGTTTTCAAATTCGAATTTGAAAAGTTTTCCAATTTCCAAACAGAATAAAATAGAATAGAAAAGAAAGAAATAGAATAGAATTTTTTTATTTATCTTTTCTATTCTATTCCTTTATTTTCTAGTCTATTTTATTCTTTTCGGAAATTGGAAAACTATTTGAATTCGAGAACTTTTCGAATTGAAAAACCTTTCGAATTGGAAAACTTTTCGAATTGGAATATTTTTTGATTACTTTTTGAATTTGAATAGTTTTCAAATTCAAAAAGTTTTTCGAATTCGAATAGTTTTCGAATACTTTTCGAATTTGTTTTGTTTTCAAATTCAAATACTTTTCGAATTCAAATAGTTTTCCAATAGAGAATAAAATAAAATAGAAAATAAAGAAATATAATAGAATTATTTTTTTCTATTTTATTCCTTTATTTTCTAGTCTATTTTATTCTTTTTGGAAATTGAAAAACTATTCGAATTCGAGAACTTTTCGAATTGGAAAACTTTTCGAATTGGAAAACCTTTTGAATTGGAAAACCTTTCGAATTGGAAAACTTTTCGAATTTGAATACTTTTTGATTACTTTTCGAATTTGAGTAGTTTTTAAATTCGAATTCGAAAAGTTTTCGAATTCGAATAGTTTTCCAATTTCCAAACAGAATAAAATAGAATAGAAAATAAAGAAATAGAATAGAATTTTTTTTTCTATTCTATTCCTTTATTTTCTAGTCTATTTTATTCTTTTTGGAAATTGGAAAACTATTAAAATTCGAGAAGTTTTCGAACGAATAAACAGAACTAATTAAAAAAAATAAAAAATTAAACGAATGAAACAAATTTAACTAAACTAATTAATGTAAATAACGAAATGAAACTAAACTAAATTATTTTTTTTGTTCTGCACATGTCTATGATGCTATGTTTTACACGCATGGCAAAAATGAGTGCTCCAAAAATAACCAGAAGAGGGCATCTACTCTAAGTGTAGACTATTTATTACAACCTATTAACCACTTCAGCTCTGGAAGGTTTTACCCCCTTCCCTGACCAGGCCATTTTTTTGCGATACGGCACTGCGTTGCTTTAATTGACAAGTGCGCGATCATGCAACGCTGTACACAAATTACATTTATGCCTTTTTTCTCCACAAATAGAGCTTTCTTTTGGTGGTATTTGATCACCTCTGTGTTTATTTTATTTTTTGCGCTATAAACAAAAAAAGAGCGTAAATTTTGAAAAAAAAAACAATATTTTTTACTTTTTGCTATAATAAATATCCCCAAAAAATGTCTTCATCAGTTTAGATCAATACGTTTGGTAAAAAAAATGGCAATAAGTGTATATTGATTGGTTTGCGCAAAAGTTATAGCGTCTACAAAATAGGGGATAGATTGGCGGCGATCAGCAATTTTTAGCGGGACAAATCGGGACAAATCTGACACTAAGTGACACTTTTTGGGGACCAGATACCAATACAGTGATCAGTGCTAAAAAAAAAATGCACTATCACTGTACTAATGACACTGGCAGGAAGCGGTTAACAAAGGGTTAAGTGTGCTCCTAGGGAGTGCTTACTTACTGTGTGGGTGATTTAAACACCTTAAATGTGCTCTGCTGATTTAAACTGAAAGTTAACTTGGGCTTTAGGGAAAGATCATTCAAATTCATACAAATGCACCCACCATGACTGTTACATCGGGAAGTCTCCACCAGTCTGTTGTTCTGGTCATAGCAGGCCATGGCCTGGTAGCGGTACCCTTGTCCACACTCCTTGATGTCTCCTTGTACTTTCATTCCCAGAAGAACCTCCACTTTTCCTTCTGGTAGAATGCAGTCCGACCAATTCCCCACTGGCTGAGCATTGTACTTATCACAGGGGCAGAACTGGGTCTCCATCAGCGGATACAGCTGGGGGTTCTTACACTTGTCCTTTTTCTTACTCTTTCCTGCATAGAAAAAAAAACAATAAAAATAAAATAATAATAATTGGGAGTGCTTGGGATAGTTTTTTTTTGTTTTTTTTTTAAAGACTACATAAATTTACCTTTCCTTTAACCCTACAAGTCAAAATAGTAAGGTCACTTAGGCCCCTTTCACACTGGGGCGGTTTTCAGGCGGTACATCGCTAAAAATAGCACCTGTACACCACCTGAAAAAAAACGGCCCCATTCACTCCAGTGTGAAAGCCGGCGGGCTTTCACACTGGAGCGGTGCGCTAGCAGGACGGCAAAAAAAGTCCTGCTAGCAGCATCTTTGGAGCGGTATAGGAGCGGTGTATTCACCGCTCCTATACCGCTCCTTCACATTGATTTGAATGGGACACTGCGGTAACGGCGGCGCTCTGCGGGGGATTTTAACCCTTTTTCGGCCGCTCGCAGGGGTAAAACCGCACCGCGAGCGGCCGAATCCCGTGGGCAAAATGACGGTAAAGCAGCGCTAAATATATCGCTGCTTTACCGTCACCGCGGCTCCCGCCCCAGTGTGAAAGGGGCCTTAAAGTGTAAGTAAACCCTCCTATTGTTTTCAGCCAAGGAAGCTGCCATATTTGCCTCAGTTTATTCTACAACTGCCATCATGCTGCACATGTGATCAGTTATGAATGGTTTGACAGTTTGGTTGAGAGCACAACCAATGGGAGTGTTACATTTCCGGTGTTCTGTCGAGAAATGCCCCCCATCGAAAAATTTGCAAAGTATGCGCCGTACGTAACATCACAACAGCGTATTTTACCCTCAGCTGTTGTGATGCGAGACGGCGCAGGCGCACAATAGCTGACAGAATTTTTGTGTCAGATTGTGCCCTGTGCTCTCGTGGCGAGTTCATGTCCAAGATGGGTGGATTTCTACACGTTGTGGGTGGATTTATGGGCACAAAGTTTTGTTTTGCAGCACTGGACATGTAATTACTCCCCAAGTGCCCACAACGTGTAGAAATCTGCCCATCATTGACAAGAACTCGCCACGGGAGCGCGGAGCACAATCTGACAGAAAAAAAATATTCTGTCGCCTATTGTGCGCCTGCGCCACCTCGCCGCCACAACAGCTGATGGTAAAACCAGCTGTTGTGATGTTACGTACTTTTCGATGGGGGGTATTTCTCGACAGAACACCGGCACGTTCCGGAAATGAAACTGTTTTATGGATGCGTTTACTTCCGCTTTAACTTCCCTTCCGCCTACAGTGTATACACACATTTCCCCGTGCCTATGCAACTCTGTACATCCCTTGGGACCGGGTAAAGGATGCCATTTGTAAACTCCAAACTAACTTCTTGAAGCTTACACAGGATTTTGAACCCCTTCCACACCCTCCAAAGGACAGTGCTTGGCTAGTAATGAAGAACCTGTGCTGTAAGAAGTTCATCCATAGCCTTCCAAGCAGACACGGTAATGAAGAAAAGTGGGTACATACTGCTGGGGGTTGGTGGATAAGTGACCCTTTCCCTGCATCAGCAATGGACATTAGTCACTTTCATTTCATCTGCCGCCCCTTTTTAAAGTGAGGGAACATATTGCCTGGAGGGTTGTAGGGTCACAATGGCAGTTTGGATAGGTATCTCACAAGTGTTTTAAGGGTCAAAATTGATTGGGTTCGTTTCCAAGAATCTCAAGAAGTCAACAGCATATTATGTAATTTATAGATACCCTGTAGCACCCTCTTAGTTAGGTGCTAAGCTGTCAGGCAAATTTAGTTTTTTTTATGCTTCTCCATCAGGGGAGCTGGGCTAATTAGGGTCCCACAGGCTGCACACTCGATTGCTTCTCCTTTCTTGTTGGAAAGACACAGAATATAGGAGTGGAACAAGCTGAGTAGGTAGTTTGAAAATGTGTAAGGTCCCAGACAATCCCTAAGGGGTGTGCTCAGAAGGTGGCTGGAGAGAACATAAATAGGCTGGAGCTCCATCAATCAAGGTCCTTGTCCAGTAGGAAAAGCACCCATCCTGGCTATCCTGCACCTTCACCAAGAGCCAGCAAGGCCCCAACTACCCTGAGTACAGACCTGAGAGCAGGATCTGGGAGAATGCTGTTTGTTAACTCCCCCTGTTGCACTGGGACTGAGGTTCACCCAGCCTGGGGAATTGCTTTGGTGCCCCAGTGTTGTACATTTCCGCAGAGCTGTTGCTAAGGGACTTTTCAAGAAGGAGTAACTGGGAAGAGAGGGGGTCATCTTACTACTGTTCAACATTCCGGAGTAGGCCACAGCTCCCTATGCCCTAGCCAAGTTACACTGCAATAAATTCCAAAAAAGCAATCCCCTAGACTACTTATTCAGCCAGAAGTGTGGATGCTACTATATGCCTGACTGCTCTTACACTGAGGGAAAAAGTGGACCTGGGACAAGATAGAGTTACCAGCCGGAAACTGTACCTGTCTGCGCTACACTCCAAAGACACAGTAAAGTCTTCCTAAAAAACAAAGCTTTTTTTGTCTCACATACATTAAAGATCCAAAAAATAAGGGGTTTCTTCCTCATTTTGGGACAGTAGGCAGAACCATGCAATGATTTCCTTTATGACCCCTGTAGCCAAATGTAAATGAAGGACACAGGCAGCAACAATAACCTTACAAAAAGAGTCTAGCCACTGGTTGCCTGGAGTTCTGCTTTAAGGAGAGCATCAGTAATTGCAAAATTGTCAATAAAATACATATTCATGATTATCAGCATACCAAGAAGAGCACGTTTCCTAGTCCTAACCGCGCCACAATCTCCATTACACGAAGAGAACTTGGACCAGCTGGTAAATTGGCAGTCATCCTGGCACGGTATTTGGCAAGGCTGAGTTAAGGCCGGGAGAGGACCTGCATGCTTGAGGCACTCCGTGATTTCTGCCTGTACACCATCTTGTCGGCGGCACGTTATAGCTGCAAGCAAGAAAAACCACAAAGAAATGAACCGACTGAATTTGTATTGGAGATGCAATAACAGGCTGTCAGTTATAATAAACATCAACCAGGTAAAACAAGCATTGCTTCAGGCACTAGGAGAAGAGATAAGAGCATAATTTTCTCATTTTGGCCAACTCTGATCACTCTACTGCCCTGTTTATATGTGTGTTTTTGGTGCGGTTAAGTGCCTTTGAATCTGCATGCAATATATGCAATCTGCTGGCTTTAATGCAACAAGAGATGTTAGTCTTCATCAAGCCTTAACACAGGTCCCTAAGTGCATTCTGTCATGATTCCATTAACAATGACTGCTCAAGCCCTGAATAAGGGGGGGAATCTTTCCACCCGAAACACATTGGATGTATTTGATGTTCTTAAAGTGGTGTTTCCACCAAAAAAAAAATAGCTTAAAATTCATAAAAAAAAAAAAAATTTATTGGAAAAATAAAAAATTTTCACTCACCTCTAAATGCCTGTTGCTAGGGGGTCCCTCGTAGTCTGCCTCCTTCAGTGCCCGGGTACTGACATCACTTCCCCTCGGTCACGTGACAGGTCCCAGATGACTGTGCGGTGTATCACGGCGCGCGGCACCGCTCGCGCATGCGCAGTGGGTGCCCAGCTGTGAAGCCACAGCCGGGTGCCGACAGTAAGAATGCCGGCGCCGCGAGCGTAGCAGGGAAAGAGGGGGGCTTCGTTCCCTCGCATCACTGGACCCTGGGACAGGTAAGTGTCCGATTATTAAAAGTCAGCAGCTGCAGTATTTGTGGCTGCTGACTTTTAAAAAAAAATTATTAAGGGGCACCCCACTTTAACCAGTAAATGTTCAAAAACAAAAAAAAAAATTGTTGAATTTTTGTACCAGCCACTCCTCTTTTCACACCTAAGAAGTAACAATATATGACTTAACTTGGCTTTCATGCACCCAACGCGTTTCAGGTGTAAAGATGCTCCCTTCTTCAGGGCTTGAGCAGTCAATGTTAATAGAATCACGACAGAGAAGGAACTTAGGGACCTGTGTTAAGGCTTGATGAAGATTAATGGTCTCCTGTTGCACTAAAGGCAGCTGGCTGTATTTCATACTTTTAACCATTAAATGTTACAAAAAGTCCTTCAAGTGAGATGAACATTTGTACCAGACGCTCCTCAGTACACAGTACAAATCCTTTAAGAATTTCCCATCTGGCAAGCAGATTGTTATCAGAATTTAGCAGCCTAAGACCAGAAAAGGGTCCACCTACAGGGCTGCTGACAAGGGGGTAGCGCCGGCCCTCCAGTACCAGGTCTGGCCCTGCTAATTCAGCACGGGGGCCCAAAGGTAGAGAGGGGACTCCCAACCTCTAGGCACCCCTGTAGTAAACCCCACTCAGCAGCAATTAAAAAAAAGACTTCCCCAGGCCCCATTTGCTCAGCTGGGGGCAGAAAGTGGGCTATTGAATGACTTGGGGTGCAGCGTAGTTATCTGCAGTGTCACGTTTCCTGTCAATTAACTTAAAATCCTGACCTGCTCTGGCAGATTGATATAGAGGAGGTCAAGACTTTAATTTGATTGTCGTGGTACACTACGACTACTCCATCTGCACCCAAAAGTCATTAGATAGTCCCCTTTCTGCCCATGGGCTCCATATGTTCAGATGAAAGTCCCAGACTCATATTTCAACCATGGATCTGCTTCTCTGAAGGAAAGATCACTTTAGATCCATTGGAGCCAACTTTCACATCTATCGGCACAGCAAGTTTTTTTTTAATGGTTTGCTGAAATTAGGGTTAAATACCCTATGCTAGCAGTACCTTAGAGAGCCAGACCTCTGTTCAACATGGAGCTCAACAGTCTTGGTCTCCAGTGGTTCAAACACCTTTGCCCTCACATCTTTGTTCAGTCAAAAGTGCTCAGCAGTGCCATTGATTTGGGGACTCTTTGCTGTACTGATTATATATAATCACTATAGGACTACCTAAAAATGGTAAAGTAGCCCAGATGCTAATTATAAAATGGCCTGATTTGAGAATATTTGCCCATCAGAGCCATGTGTATGGGGATAAATCTTACCTCTCCCACTCAATAATAATAATATATGGATATTGAATAAGTGGAATTGGAAGTCCAATTCTCTATTGCATTGGCCTGTGTATGGAGTGGCAGTATTTAGATGCTAACTGTCCAGGATTAGCAGGGACAGTCCCGCATGTAGGTACACTGTCCCAGCCTACATGCCAAGGCCACAGATTTTCCCTTTTGAGTCACTGAGCTTGCATAGGAGTAAGAAGGGTATTAATGAAGAAGACTGCAACCACAAGTAGGTTTCTGCATAATTAGAGAGGGGGGGGGGGCACCTGGAACTTGGGCGTGATCTGCATAGAACTGCCTGGAAAGTAGGAGTGATCTGGGCAGGACCTCCTGAAAAGTGAGCAAGCTCTGGATGGGCCTGGCTGAAAAGTAGAGGCAGTCCCATCTACTTCAGGTGTCCTTTTCACCTTTTCAGGTGTCCCAGAATGGCAGGACACCTGAAAAGTAGGCATGATATGGGTGGGACACATGAGAAATGGGCATGATCTGGATGGGACCACCTGGAAAGTAGAGGGGTTCTGGGCAGGATGCCTGAAAAGTATGTGTAATCTGGGCAGGATGTCTTAAAAGTGGGTGTGATTTGAGTGGGGCTGTCCAATAGGCAGGCATGTTAAGTGTGGGACGGGGACAAATTTGTTGAAAGGTAGCAATGATCTAGGTGGGACACATGAAAAGTGGGCATGATCTTGATGGGACCGCCTAGAAAGTAGAGTGGTTCTGGGCAGGATGCCTGAAAAGTATGCGTAATCTGGCCGTCTAATAGGCAGGCATGTTAAGTGTGGGACAGAGACAAATTTGATGAAAGGTAGCCATGATCTAGATGGAACCACCTGGAAAGTAGAGGTGTTCTGTGCAGTACAGCTTTAAAATAGGCGTGATCTGGGCAAAGTGCCTTGAAAGTGGGTATCATTTAGGTGGGGCCGTCTAGAAGTGTGGGCAGGGACTGGGACAAACATGGTATCAAATATGCTATTTCTGTCCTTACGATTCTGAAGTTCTGCTTTCTTTGTTAAACACCCCCAAATCTATCAGAGTGGTCAGGAAGCCTCTTGACCAATTAGAAAAATGTAATACGGTAAGTGGGGATAAATCTTACCTCTTCCACTCAGTCATAATAATATATGGATATTGAAGAAGTGGAATTGGAAGTCCAATTCTATATTTCATTGACCTGTGTATGGAGTGGCAGTATTTAAATGCTAACTGTCCAGGATTAGCAGGGACAGTCCCGCATGTAGGTACACTGTCCCAGCCTGCATGCCAAGGCCACAGATTTTCCCTTTTGAGTCACTGAGCTTGCACAGGAGTAAGAAGGATATTAATAGAGGAGACTGCAGCCACAAGTAGGTGGTCTCTGCATAATTATGGAGGGGGGGCACCTGGAACGTGGGCGTGATCTGCATAGGACTGCCTGAAAAGTAGGAGTGATCTGGATGGGACCTCCTGGAAAGTGAGCAAGCTCTGGATGGGCCTGCCTGAAAGGTAGAGGCAGTCCCATCTACTTCAGGTGTCCTTTTCACCTTTTCAGATGTCCCAGAATGGCAGGACACCTGAAAAGTAGGCATGATCTGGGTGGGACACATGAGAAATGGGCATGATCTGGATGGGACCACCTGGAAAGTAGAGGGGTTCTGGGCAGGATGCCTGAAAAGTATGTGTAATCTGGGCAGGATGTCTTAAAAGTGGGTGTGATTTGAGTGGGGCTGTCCAATAGGCAGGCATGTTATGTGTGGGGCGGGGACAAATTTGTTGAAAGGTAGCAATGATCTAGATGGGACACATGAGAAATGGGCATGATCTTGATGGGACCGCCTGGATAGTAGAGGGGTTCTGGGCAGGATTCCTGAAAGGTAGGCGTAATCTGGGCGGAATGCCTTGAAAGTGGGTGTGATTTGAGTGGGGCTGTCTAAAGCCCCATACACACGGTCGGATTTTCCGATGGATTCTGTCCTATCGGACAATGTTGTCGGAAATTCCGACCGTGTGTAGGCACCATCGGACAGTTTCCATCGGATTGTCCGACGGACAAAGTTCTATCTCCTGCTCTATAAATATTCCAACAACAAAGTCCGATCATACCAATTCCGATCGTGTGTAGCGAATTCCGACGGACAAAGTGCCACGCATGCTCAGATCACATTACAAGACCAAAGCTATTGGCTACTAGCCTCTACGTAGTCCCGTCGTAGGCAACAAACGTCACCACGTTCAGAATGATCGGATTTTCCGACAACTTTGTCCGACCGTGTGTATGCAACACCAGTGTCGGACTAAATCCGTCGGACCAAATCCAATGGATTTGGTGGCCGTTTTTTCCGACCGTGTGTATGGGGCTTTATAGGCAGGCATGTTAAGTGTGGGACGGGGACAAATTTGTTGAAAGGTAGCCATGATCTAGATGGAACCACCTGGAAAGTAGAGGTGTTCTGTGCGGTACATCTTTAAAGTAGGCATGATCTGGGCAAAGCGCCTTGAAAGTGGGTGTCATAAAGATGGGGCCGTCTAGAAGTGTGGGCAGGGACTG